>CABHPQ010175448.1:0-27952 GCA_902168405.1 Peromyscus aztecus
CCGGTCTCGCCGGGCCGCCCTGGCGGAAGGACCGCTGGGAGCCTGGTGGGGTCTAGATCGCCGTGGGCGAGGACTCCGCTGTGGGGCCCTTTCATAAAGCCGCGAATGACCCTGTGCTCGCAGGAGACAGCAGAGTCACTCTGAGCGTTGCCATTTTAGTAAAGATAAGGAAACTGAGGTCCGGACCTCTGTAAGGACTCCTGAAGCCACGAGGGGATTTCCCTTACCTCCAGTTCAGGAGTCTCGGGAGACTCCGGCCTGCACTCCCTCAGCTTGGTGTTAGCCAGCCTCCAGGCCTGCACCTTCCTCCCAAGGGACCTCAAAGTAATACCGAGGCTGAGGTCTTGGGCGCTCCCCTCCACTCGGAACTACTTTGGGGTCTGGACTCCTATAGCCAGCAGAAGTTGCAGAGACTGATCGGCCTGGGCTGGGGATCCACAGTCACCAAAGCAAGGCCTATTCCCAAGCCCATCGGCCTTTTGCCAAGTTCCTGAGAACATCTCAGGATTTTTCCTGGAGCCCCAACCTCCCGGCTTTGAGTATACTATAACGATGTTAGAGAACTGTGGTCAATACGTGTCTTGGTTTCCCAGCTTGCTGGCAGATTAGACCCCCAACTCCACAGACCTTTTCCCCATTACTTCTGAAAGGGCTCGACTCTTGTCTCTGCTTCTCGGTGCCACAGTGTCTACGTCTTGGACTCAATGTGCCTCATCCTGTGTAGATCTGAAATCTCCTTTGGAACAGAGAGCCCTGTCTCTGAGAGGGGACAGGGACAGTGAGTGATGTGGCCTTCCTTGGTTGTTTCCTAGAGGAGTGCCTTCATTTCAGACAGCGATTGGAGGACTGGGTCTTGGAAGGTTCTAGCTGTCTTTCCTCCCAGCCTGCCCTTTGTGACTTTGTCCCAGCAAGGGCATGAGCTTGCCTTGTCCTCAGAACTGGACAATCCCAGCAACATGGAAATGAAGGGGATTGTATAGGGGGAAGGTTGTATGGGGGAGGGGTCCAGCATTTACGACCTCTCCTTTACTGCCCCGTATCAGCTAGGAAATAGGAATTTAGTAGAATTGCTCACTCTGGGGTCACTCTGTAGGTTAGGGGCAGTTCCAGGTCAAGTGGCTGCTCCTTTCCTTGGCCATAATGGCTAATGCAGGTGATATAATGACCAGTCAGTCCTGAAGACCCCCATAGGACAGGCAGGGGGCTAGCCTCTTCGTTACCCTGGGGGCCTAAGGGCGTCTTTCTCACCAGGAGCTAAAGAGCAGTTTGACTCTTCTCGCCTGGTGTCTCAGCCTCCTCAGAGGCCACACTAATGGATGTCTTTAAACGATGAAAACGCAGTGCAATGGGGGAGAAATCAACTGAGCCCGTTTTTTGCACGGGACACTTTGTACAGTGCACTTCTGCGAGTCCCTGAGTCTGCTGTCTGCTCTCACCTGGGAGTCACAAGGGACAGGGCCTGGGTTCTGGAGCTGGGCATGGAGGGAGCACCTGTGTGGTGCCTGGTGTCGTTCCAGCGAAAGGTGGACAGAGAAGGTGGAGGAGGTGGGGAAAGTCCACCAGATCTTTCCAGATCTGCTTTCAACCCCGCCCTCTCAGTTTGAGGGTTTGTAGCTTTTTTGAAGCCACATGAGTGTATGCATTTGGTGTGTGACCATGCTGGCCAATAAAGAAGTGTGTGTGTGTGTGTGTGTGTGTGTGTGTGTGTGTGTGTAGAATTCAAGTTTAGGTAAATGGGTATGTCCACAGTCCCCCAAAACCTTGTTCCAGTCCTGTCTGTGATTGAGCTCAAAATGAGGGAGTGTGTGCATGTGGGCGCAGTGCGTACTAAAAGCTTGGACTGTGTTCCTGAGATTATTCTGTCCACCAAGACCTCAACCATGTCTCACCTCTGTCCCCAGGATTAGTGCCTCTATATACCTGGGTCGGGGCAGCCAGAGTCATTGGTCTGTCAAGTACCAGCCCATCTCACTAGGGCCTAGCCTAAAGACAAAGGCCCGGGGAGAAGGTCCTTTCTCCCTTCTTTGAGTTTGGGGTTTCCTAACTCGGATGCTATGGAAAAAGAGAGCGTTTAGGGGTTTGGATGGTTTGGTTTCCTAACTCATTTGATCAGCTGCTGCGGCGTCCTCAGTGGTAGCGGAACACGGAGGACTCAGGCCTGAACCCTGCAGCCACGTTCAAGGGGGCTTGGAGGTCATTTAGGCCATCTTGATCAGGTTCCTTGTGGGATCAAACCAGGACTCGGATTCTTCCTTCTTTCCACAGTCCTGTGCTGACTGTATCTCAGACTTACTGCTTTCCCACTCAGTAGGTCCTAAACCGTGTTTTTCCGATGCCGCTACTTTCAGACATCTCAGACCGGCGGGCCGCGGCCCCCTAGGCGATCCGCGCTCCCCACCCCGGACCGGGATTCAGGTTTTCTGATGCGCCAGGTTCTCTGGACCCAGACCCGCACGAGCGTCGCACGCGACGCGGTGCGGTGGCTTCTAGCGAAGGCTCGGGGACTGCGCCCAGGACTTCCCGACGCGCTCGACACCTGCGGCTTCTTACCTGCGGCACGGCGCGGGGAGGCTGCCAGCGGCGGGGAAGCCAGGCCTCAGCGGCTCCGGAGCCGCTCGCCCAAAGCAGCGGGAGAAACTTCTAGCAGCCTCCCGCCGGGAACCCGGACGAAGCATCCGCTTCAAATCCGGCCCCGCGGGACAGCGCAAAGCGAGACGTTAGGGTGAACAGTGGAGAAACCCAGGAAGCGACGCTAAAGCTAGTGGAAAAGCCACAGCGCTCGAGCCCGGGCCCGGGCTGGAGACGCAACAGGACGCAGGGATGTCCTCGAAGCGCTCGAGCCTCGGAGCAGACCGGGAGTTCCTCCAGTCTCCACCTCCAGCCTCCCGCCAGCCCAGCGGGTTTGGGGGTAGCGAAGCCGCGGACCCCAGGGTCCCCGGGCCCGGTGCCCCGCACGTGCACTCACCGTAGCAGGGGACCTGCAAGGCCGCGTTGTGGCCACTGCTGCTTTCCTGAAGCTTGAGGCTGCCGTCAGGGGGTGTTTTGCAGGCGCCCCGCTGCAAGTAGAGATGCGCCGGCGGCGCGGGCGGAGCAGGCGGCGGCTGCGGAGTGGGTGGCTGCGGCTGGAACTTGTTAAAGGAGCCCCGCGCTCCGGCGCTGCTCTCCAGCGGTGCCGCCAAGTCCTGCTGCCCCGCGCCGTAGCGGGCCCGGTTCTTGGCGTCCCCGAATCCCTGTCCTTTGGCAGCGGCCGACAGAAAAGTTGTACCGAACTTGTCGCCTCCTGGGAATCCCCTAAAAGGCGACGAACCTTCCCGGCTCTGCGGCACCGGGCTGTAATAGGCGTCCATGGCAGCGGCCGGCGACTCGCAGTAAGAGACGCAAGTCTCAGCGTTCATGCCTGGCCTGCGCGGGCGACGGGCGGGGGCGCCGGCGAGGGCGCGAGGACGCCACCGCGCGCCTTGGCTGGGAGTTGGGGAGGCAAGGAGGAGGTGGCAGTGCTCCGCGCCCGGCCTGCTGGCTGCCTCTCTCTCCTCCCTCCCCCTCTCTCTCTCTCTCTCTCTCTCTCTCTCTCTCTCTCTCTCTCTCTCTCTCTCTCTCTCTCTCTCTCCTCTCTCTCTCCTCTCTCTCTCCCTCTCTTCCTCTCCCCCTCTCTCTTTCTCTCGCTCTCCTCTTTCTCTCCCCTCTCTCCTCCCTCTCTCTTTCTCCACCCCCACCTCGCTCCGCACAGCTGGCCCAGAGAAAGAACCAAGAGCTGTAAAAAGATTCGGATGCTTCGCAAAGTTTACCAGATCTCCCAAACCCTCTTAAGGTTTTGAAGCAGAAAAAAAGTGATTTTTCCCCCCCTTGACTCGCTCCTTCCTGCTCCCCTCCTTCCTCTCCTCCTCTCCCAGAACTCCTTCCTCCCTCCCCAGCCCCTCCTTTTCACTCACTAGAGATGCCACTCACTGGCTAGAGGCTATTCGACCTGGAGAAGCCTCAGGGCCTTTGGATTTTAGGTTAGGGTGGGGAGGTGCAGCGACCCCCAGGGCTTCCGAAGCTGGGCTGAGAATTGACAAGCGGTCTCATCTAGGGCCTAGAGTAAGGGGAATGAAAATTTTATTGACAGGTTAAAAAGAACTGTAAGAGGTTTTGACTTTCGGAGTCAGATGAGCCGCTGGTCTGGCGAATCCTTTGAATGCTTCTTGGTGAACTTGGCGGCACAGCCAGGGGCCTGCCTGCCGGGACCTTAGCCTGGGTTTTCAATCCCGCCTCCCCATTCCCGATTCTTCCCAGTAATTCACACATAACAGATCTCATAGTGGTCCGGAGACGCCACTTTTTATGTCTTAACTATTTCCCTGCCCTGTAAGGGTTCTGGGATCGGTTGCTGTGAGGTCTGTGTTGCCTCAGTCACTCGAGGGTCCTTACACTAATCTGGCTTCTAGAGTTGAGCACCTAGGCTCCCAGCCCTCCAGTCTCTTCCTTGCCAGGGTGGGGGTGGGTGGGGGGTGGTCCTCAAAGTCAGGTTGAGGGTAGGGCCTTATGAGACATCCTTCCTGCCCAACCTTGCAGGATAAAGTGTCTCTGTCATCTGTTGAGTGAAATCAGTATTTCTCTCTTCACTGTGCCCACCCACCACCCCCATTGTAAAACAAAAGGCTCAAATTTTGTTGGTTTTGAAACAGGGTCTCACTGGCTAGTTCAGGCTGGCCTGGAACTCAGGATCCTGTTTCTGCCCCCAGAGTGCTGGGATGATAGGCGTGCATAACCACACCCATGGCGTGGATTTATGTGGACACCTGGACCTGCATATAGCAAGGGGAAGGAACTTTCACAGTCTGTCAAGCTCCTGGGCTGGACTGAGCATTGGTTGCATCTCATAACCAGCAGAGACTGGATGCTCTTATTTTCCGATCTGCACCTCAGAGAGGTGCAGACACACGGTCAAAATCACACAGCGGGAAGGACCACTGAGAAGTCAACATGTCCTCCTCAGAGCCCCTGCAGAAACAGTCTCCATAGACTTGGGAAGTTGAAGCAAATGTCAACAATGGAGACCTCAAAAGTTAACTGCCTTCCAGCTGCAGAAAAGCTCAAACAGATTCTTTAGAGCATCCCTCCTTAAACTGCAGGCGAAATCTGAGGATGGAAGACTTGCCTCAAGGGGAGTCTGGAGCAGGCTGGGGTGAGGAGACCCTGCATGCTCTGAACCCAAGGATGGGATGGATGCCTACTCTCTGCACTTGAAGCACCCAGAGAAAAAGTATAGGAGACTTGCATCTACCTCCAACTCCACCTATCCTTGCTCTCAACTTCACCCTACCCCTTGTTATCTCTGGTCCTTACTTGATGCAGACTGCACGATCCCACATCTGGTTTTCATCGCTGGCTTACCTTGAAGTGCTCGTTAATAAAGATATTCCTCAGAGCCAGGGGCGCTGGACCACTATGGCACCCATCCCCCCACGGCTGGTCAGAAACCTGTGTCTGTCTCTCTCTCTCTCTGGCCAACAGATCTTAACCACCAGAGAGTCTCATGTTTATCGAATGTCTATCTTGCCAGAAGCCATATCAGTTTGGCCTCACATGCTTGTCTTAGCATACCTATTCTGCTATGGGTAGACTGAGTCCCTCAATCCAAATCATTGTTCAGTCTCAGATGGCAAAAGGATGGATAAGCGTGCCCTTGCCCTGAATGTTCCTGTTTGGTCAAAGTTTCCTTCCATCCTAGAGCTTCTGGAGCCCTCCCATCTGGGCATCTCAGGACAGGTGGTGGTTCATCTCCTATCACCCCTGTGCTTTTGTCTGACTCATGATTTGGAGCTTGTCCCTGAACCCCATGCCCTCTCATCCAAGTTTTATACACCCACCGGCCTCCTTACCATTCCAGACCTCAGGAGTGGTTGACCACTCTTGGTGCTCATAGCTCAAGTAGTTGGTGCTTCCTGAAGAGTATTAGAGTGTGTGTGTGTGTGTGTGTGTGGAGGGGGGAGGGCTGAAGAACTCTCATCACTCAATTCCTTCCAGCATTCCAGCACAGCAGCAGCCTAGGAGCCCATGATTTCCTTTAGTCCAGGACAACTAGTTGCCTGCTCGGGTCCTCTTCCAAAATCAAGAAGTGTCAAAAATTAATAGCATGACTGCCTCTTCTGGGTTGTACTTCTGGGCTGTACAGCCCCAGAACAGTAAGTTCTCTTAAAACAGGGACCAGGCCTGTCTTGCACACCACAGGTCTTGGCACAGCACAAATCCTCATAAACCATGTGTTGAACGAATGAATGAAATTGTCATGCACTTCACCGGGGTGTAAAGACTCATTTTTTTGTCCAGGAGTTTCAAGCAAGTAGGAGTGCCTGCAGTCCCTGGAGCCTAGAAGCTGCCCTCAGGCATCCAGATGCAGACTGCCATCTTCCCACTCCTCCTCTCCACTTCCTGGCTTAGGAGGGGGAGGGCTGTGACAAGGAGTTACAACAGTAGGGTGGGGGCCAGTGGCAATTACACAATGTTCCTGCCTCCCTCGGACCCTGGAGTACTCAGCATGCACCCCACTGAGCTCACTCTCACCACCACAGGCCACCTGCTTGATTACTGCCTAATTCAACCTTTTGGTGGCTGCCCTCCGGGAATTTGAACCCTGAGCACGCTGATTGTGGCATGTGATGGGAGTCTCATACTGAGGGCCTTCAACTGTTTGAATCACAGCTTATGGATGTTCAAGGAGGCTGAGCTTGCGAGCCAGTGAGGAAGTGGCTGTGAGTTTGTCTGCAATGTACAATGATGTTTGGTCCTTTGATGGTGCGCCACCAGGAACCTTCCCGCAAACCTCCAGGGATCTCTCATTTGGATTTCCCCCTTTTGCCTACCCTTATCAGGAAGAATGCTCTCAAGGGAAGCTGTTCGTTCTTCTCTGTTAACTCAATTTGTTTGCCCATCTGTACATCTAGCCATCTTGTCTGTCCCAACGGAAAGCCTGAGCACCATCACCATTACTATCAAGGCACCCTTATAGCCTTCTGGTTATGTAAAAGCCACTGAGGCTGGCTCTGGATCTAGCCTCCGCTCCCGCTCCCAGATGCAGTATTTGTCTCACAGATGGGACCCCTGCCTCATTACTCTGTAGATCTCCTGAAGTCCCTTAACATGCCAGGTCGTGTTTCTCTCCTCTCCTCTCCTCTCCTCTCCTCTCCTCTCCTCTCCTCTCCTCTCCTCTCCTCTCTTCTCTTCTCTTCTCTTCTCTTCTCTCTTTCTTTCCTTCTTTTTTCTGCAACAGGAGAGACTGTACAGGCCAGTGCCTGAGATCCTTACTCCCCTAGCTGCTCATCCCCGCCCCCAGTCACATAGGAAGAAGCTTGCTTTTTCCTAGGGCAGGAGGGGCACTGTTCATGGGGGCGGGCAGACAATCTTTCTCCCTCCTGGAAAGCTCCTGACTTGATTTCCCATGTGCACGGATTGTTTGTTTCTTTGTTGTCTGTCCTTCCACTAGAATGGGAGTCCAAGGCCACTGTCTCCTCTGTGCTGAGTGTGGTACAGGGCACACAGGGCTGCTATTGAATGACCACTGAACAAATGAACAGATGCAGAGAGGAGCTGGAGTGTCGACTGTTGGGTTGTTGCTCAGGGTTAGAGCTCTTGAGGCAGAACTGGGCGCGAGGAGAACCGAGTGGATTAGAGGGTCCCTGATCCAGGAAAAGCACAGCAGCCTCTCCCATCTTTCAAAGGGAAGAGCAGATTGTTCGTCATTTTGGGCCAGGCTGCTACCATTTCCTCAATCTCCCACTGTTCTCCTGCTTGCCTAATCAGACAATGGAACTGTGAGAGGAATGTGGCAGCTACTCACAAGCCAGGTGAAGTCACCTGACTGTCACAAGCCTCAGCTTCCACCTAGGCTAAAGGAGACCTCCCAACTTGGTGGAAATTGCTGCTCTGTGAACTGCGGGAATCTCGGAAGTGTCTCAGAATTTGGGGGCAACGGAAGGATATTTTGGACACTCAGGTGGCAGTAGGTATTAAGATACATAGCCCAGAGGTCAAGGGTCTTAGGACTCTTGAAGACTGTTTTTTAGCACCCAAACCCCAGACAATCGACATGGCAACAACAGCCAACGCAGTCTCCGGTCCTCTCCATTAGCATCTCTGCATTCCTCACAGCGCAGATGAGCGAGGTGTGCAATCGCTTAAGCCCAGGATTTTGGATTTGAGTTTGGGATTCCAGCACTGGGGCTGAACTGTTCTCAACGGCTCACTGCGCGTTCTCAGCGATTTTTGGAGATGAGCCGGTGAGGGTAGGCCCGACAGAAAGGCCCCGGTTCTCCCACACCCTCAGGACTCTAGTAAATCCTTCATCCAGAGCCAGTGCGGTGCCAGCGACTACCAGGAGTACCTCCCCCCGCCCCCCGACCCCCACCGGGTGACTGCCTATCAACTGAGGTCGGCCCCGCGCTGACCAAGCGAGTTCCCCCACCACGGGTGAATAGAGACCCGGAACAAAGTTCGCCTGCTGTCTAGGGTCGCAGACTCCGTCACAGCGTTGCTGCAACTTGCAAGCCACCGCATCTCTCTAGCTCTGGCCCCCGCGCCCGCAGCCATCCCAGGACCAGCCACAGCACAGCGACGCTTGGAAGGAGACCGGGCCCCACCGAGACCTGATAGCGCACCAGGTTTCTGCGCCTCAGAGGCGAGCGACTAGGTCGCCTAGGCACTGACCTGGGAGAGGAGGCTTAGGAAAGTCCTGGAAACACCGCATTGCCACCCAGAATCCTGGAACCGCATTGGAGATGAGATGCTTAACCACTCCAGATTTGCTACCCAGCATTCTAAACACGATCCCCCCCAAAGGCCTTGGCACCCCGCTCCCCCTTGCCTTGTTCTGTGCTTGACATTACGGGGTCACCCAGGAGAGCTAAGGCAATTTTTGACAGCGCAAACTGCAGATCTCAGCAGTTCACAAGCTTTCCCCGCAATGAGGAAGTCCACACCTGCACCAATGGAGGTTTAAAGACGAGCTAGCTCCAATGGCCCCAAGATGTACACTTTGCCTATACATATTTATTCTCTGGCACTTAACTTTCTGTTCTGGGTGCTCAGGGTATCAAGGGCTCTCCAAAGCTATTGGGATTCCCTCTGAAGATGTAGCCCAGGTGCACAGGCCCAACACTATCCTCCTTCCCGACAGAGCTAGGCTAAGATAGGCTAAGAGTCATGGTCTGGACTATATCAAGGAATCTTTCAGAATGCCCAAAGCTTGCAGAAAATGGGTCTCCACTCCGTTGCAGGATCCCTATCTTAAATCTTGTTGACCTCAGAGGAAAGCTGTTGGAATCAGAAATAAGTTTATGGAGTGGAAGCCTGTCCACACTATGAAGATCATGTCAGTTAGAGCCTCCCTCTGAGGATGTGATTAATTTGAGTCCTCAGGTAGTTTTCCAATGTGTGCTAGCCAACCACTGGCCCTGAGGTACTCAGCCAGCAGCCCCTACTCTTCTCTCCTCCCATGGAAGATGCAGGGCACACACCTCCCAGGCACCTAGGGGCAGAAATGAGCCTTCAGATGATTTCCTGGGGTGTTTTGGACAATGGGCGGATCTGTCTTTGCTGCACAACTTGGCTTTAGGAAGGCAGATGGGAACCCAGTTTTCACCCGAAGAGGCAGAGGCCTCTGAAAGGAAGGAGAGAGATGTTCTCGGCCAGAGAGATCTGAGAGACCCGCCTCCTCCCAAGCTCTGGTCTCTCTCTTCAAATTTCACCGGAGTTTCCAAGAAATCCTTTGACCCCTGAAGGCTGAGGTCCACATCGGGGCAGAGATGGCCCCCCTGGGACAAAGCAGAGCTCTTTCTAAACTCCACAGTCCTTTGTTTTCTTCAGAGAGGATTTCATATTTCCCCCTTCCCTCTGCAGAGAGGAGCCTACCCACCCAGCCTGGGCCTGCCCAGATGACTGCTAGAATGTGCCTGGGAGGGGTATTCTCTTCCAAGGGTAAGGGTACTTCATTCTATCTAGCAAGGAGCAGGTTTTAGCAGTTCCCCAATCCAGAAGGCAAAGTTTCACCTGAGGAGAGGCAATGGGGGGCAGGTTTCTATGTGATGGCTGTGACTTGGGATCCCCGTAGGGATCCTAAGCTACTCCATTTCTCTTCCTTTCCGCAACCCTTCCCTCAGCCAACCACCAGAGGAGGATTGTGAAACCTTCCTGGGCTCTCCTCCAGGGATGGAGCGCGGCCTGCTGTTCCCCTTCTCCGTCACCCTGGCCTCTCAGATCTTCTCTTCTAAGGTCTCATTTGCAGGCCCACCTGCACCCTCCTCCTGAGCTGAGCGTTGGGGAGCAGCCAGGGGCAGCTGTGTTGACTGCAGTCCCAAGCCCCTCTGGGACCCAGTGTTGCCTTCATGGGTGTGGAGAGGGGGCTTCTAGGCCGAGCTGGGCTGAAGGGTATGTTTGTGACAGTGAGGAGGCCCCTGGGAAAGTCAGAACACAGCCTTTCCATTCATACCAAGTTTGCAACCTCAGCTTTCCATCCAGGGTTAGTTACATCCCATGTCTATTGCTGATTGGCTGTGATATATAAAGTCGGCTAAGTGACCACCTCTGCAGGCCTCCATTTACCCTCCTGTGCAGTGAAGATGAAACTAGTACCCATCTCAGAACGGCTGAAGGGTTAAATCTAACTGAACCCTTCTTACATGATAACTCCACCAATAGCAGTAGCTACTGCTTTTATACACCGGGGCATTGTCTATTCTAGATATTAGAACCCTGAACTGATGAGCTGGGGCTCCTGTCCCTTAAATGCTTGGGAAACAATGGGCCCTATTCCTCCTCCTCTTCCACCCACAGCTCCATCCTGGGTAAGAATTTCAAAGCAAAGAGGAGGGTAAAGGCTGAGGAATTCAAATTCCCAGGATCTGGCCCTTCCTGCCAGTTGGTGCAGGGTGGGGGTAAGTTATGTGTCTTGGTGTCTGTCCTGGGAGGAGGAGGAGGGTCTCTAAGTCCACCAGCTCCTCATGCCACTCAGGCCTGTACTTGAGGCAGCTCTTGATTATCCTCAAGGACCACTGCCTAGAGGAGTAGCATCAAAGAGCTCAGAGACCATCCCTCAAAGTCACCTTCAAGCCAGACATCAGGCTGGCCCTCAGCTCAGGACTCCTGGCTTCGGGCCTGGTACCCTTTTCCCTAGCAGGGGCCTCATAGTCTGGGGGTGGGTGGGTAAGGAAGGGAGATGTGTGTCCTTAGCTTTCCCTGCTTCAATCCTCCTTCTAACCCCTCCTCCAGTTGCCTGCCCTGGAAGACAAGAGGTCCCCACCCCAGCACCTGTCCTAGGAGGCAGCCGGGTGCACATTCTGATCTAAATAACCTCCAAGCTTGTGATAGGAAAGGACTGAGGTTGTGGAGGGGAGGGCAGGGCCATGGAGAATGCTGGGAGAAATTTTTGGGTATCCTTAGGCCCTGGAGACAGGATAGCAGCAACTGCAAACAGCCTTCAGCCCAGGGCTTGGCTTATAGCAGATGCTTAGTTAGCGGCGGCGGGAGAAGGGCATCTTCACTGCCTTCTGCCCGCAGAATCTCCCAGCTCCTCTTGATTAGTACGGTATCTGAGGACTCCAGTGGTCTGATTACCCCTTCTCCCATCCCATATGAGGCATCTGCTTCCGCGGGACCTGTGGGCACACAGTTGACTACTCAGAACCATCCTGGTAGCCAGAGCTGAACTGAAGCTGGCCTTGCAGCTGACTGAGGTCACTTTTCCAACCCTTTGTCCAGAACAGGATCAAAAATCCCTGGCTGAAGTTCTAAGTGGAAATCACCAGAGGTCACACCCCTCCACCCAGTCCTTAGCTTCTTCAAGGAAGGGCCCCTAGGTCCCCGGAACCACAGAGAACACATTTCCAAAACCGAAAAGGCAACCGACAAACAAAAGGAAGCTGTTAAACCTACAGCCTGGGGCTCCACTCAGGGCTGAGGACCGAAGTAAGGCGGGGAGGAGCGGAGCTGGCCGGCAGGGTCCCCAGGAGGTGGCGCTTGCTTTCTGTGCCTTTTCTGAGTTTCACAGGTGACTCACAGAGGTGGGGCGCTGAGGGAGGCGGGGCATCTGTCTGTCCTGGAAACACCTGGACGGACAAAGGTTGCAGCCCTTCAGAAGGACCCAACCTTATCTGGGGCTTCAGGGGTTGTATGGATCTCAAATCCAAAAAGCTTTCCTAGGAGACAGAAACACTGCCCCTCACCCCACCAGAGGAAGAAGAAGTTGAAGCACAGAGAAGCTATGTAGCAGGCTTACACACTCTCTTCAGTGGAGGGTTACCCACCAGTGCCCACAGGGTAGGGCACTTTTTCCAACTAATACCTGTAAAAACTCTACCAAAACGAACTCAGTTTAGAAAAAGCAGGGAGGGATTTCCCTTCTGTGGATGGCTCTGCAGCTGGGAAGCATGGCACAACAGGACCTCCTCTCCTTTGAAAGGGCTGCTTGTCCTCAGAGCTAGGTGGCTGTGCAGGCAGACACTGTAGACTCTAGAGAGAATCTTGACTTTTCCAGTCTGTTGGCTGCAGACCCTTGTGAGTTCCTTCCTCTAGTCTCTGCCTTTGGCTCCCAGAAGTAGGACTCACCTATACAACTTCATAGTGAGACTTCATTTAATTCAGCTGCCAACACCCTTTTCCAAGTAAGAATACACCCATGGATACTGGGGGTTAGGACTGGACATATCTTTTAGGGAGGGGTCTTTTACCCATCCATTCAACCCCTAACAGGTACATAACATGTCACTGCAGGGAATAATCAGGACTATCCAAATTTCTGTCCAGTCTGACAATCTCTGGCCAGCACTTGCCTACCTTCCTCCTATTCTCTTCCCTCCTCTCCCTCCCTCCCTCCCTCCCTCTCTTCCTCCCTCCCTCCCTTCCCCTTTTCTTCCTGGGGATTAAACCCAGGACCTTGAGCATTCTAGGCAAATTCTCTACCACTGAGCCCTTAAAAATCAAGGTTTTATTGCCACTAAAGAATCTTTCAGATCACCCTTTGAAAGGTGGAAAGAAAAGCAAACACCCTTACATGTCAATCTGATCCTTTACAGTCTTCTCCTTTCAAGAAAGGGCATGAGCTTTGTGACGTGGCTCAATGGTAGAGTACTTGCCTGGCATGCATGAGGCCTTAAATCATGCTTAATACTGGAGGGACACCATGGGCTGGGGAAGAACACAGATATCCATGGTCAAAGGGGGAAAAGGAATGAAGCCACCATTCTGCCTCCGTGATATCATATACTATTTTGAGGAACAGCATTCCAGAACAGAAGGCTGGAGACAAACCGGTTGCCTTTTTCACAAAGAAGCCCTTGAAAAACGCAGCATCAGCCAGAATCTAAAACTGTGAGAACAGACCCACAGGAAATTTCACCCCACGGCAGACAAACTTCATAAGGGCACCATGGGGGCTCCACCACTCAGAGAGAGGCCTTTTAAGAAAATTGCAACTTTTCCACAGACCCTGAGGGTATGGGGAAGTGACACAAAGATTGTCACGCCCTTTGTGGCTTCTCTTCTGGGATGGTGAGGGAAAAGAAGAAATATTTTTTTCCTTCAGGGAAGGAGAGCCAGTGTGGAGGAGGAGAGACTGGCTGGGGAGAGGCAACTTCCAGAGCCAAGGGACAGGATGGCTCCAAAGATAGAAATGACAGCTTCCTCAGCAGAGTCCCCAGGCCTCCACCTGTGTCCTTCCTGCAGATCGGATTTATAGAGTGTAACATTTTAATAAAAAACACACACACCTTCCCATTTGGGTGCATTAAGAGATTTTTAACAAAACACTGTAATGTCGCTATAAATTTCCCCCCCACAGAACCCTCGCAAGTAATAACTCAGCTTTGGCATTCTGCATTTAATGTTTATTTTGATGGTTATGTTCCAGCCGGAGTAGGGGCTCGGGGTGGGGAGGAGTGGGGAGAGAGGGGGCCAAAGCGCCTCGCCTCCTCTGCTAGCCATGCCCTGTGTGTTTTTAATAAAGTCCCCACAAGCTGGGGAGCCAGCACTTGGAAAGGGAGGGGGGAAGTCGTGACACGTTATCAGGACGTGGCTGTGGCCCTAGCTCTAGGAAGTGGCTGTTGTGAGGTGCTGGCTGGGCCCTGCCAATATGGGCCCCCGGAGGGTTTCTGGAATGTCCCTTTGCCCATGTCATATATTCTGTTTGAAATGTCCCCTCCATTCTTCCCTTCAGCGTCTGAAGTATAGTTCTGGTCTCATCTTCTGGAATTTTCCATGGGCCTTCTCTACTGGAATTACGAGGTCCTACCCTGGATGGGATTCCTCCTCTAACCTTATCACTTGTGACACTGCTGAATGAATGAATGAACAAGGGGAAGGATGAAAGAATGAAATAGAACTTCTGGGAAGTCTCATCTCACCGTCTCTGAGTTACGGTCCTGATGGCAACTATTTTGGAAGTGGTTAATTACTTCCCCCTTTCTAAGGGGTTCCAGTACTGGGAGATGGCTCAGTGGTTAAAGTGCTTTTCGAGAAGGCAAGAGGACTGGAGGACTGGATTTCTGACCCTCAGAACCTATGTAAATGCTGGGTGGGCACGGCAGCATGCCTGTGATTCCAGCCTTAGAAGGCAGACACAGAGTATCCCCAGAACAAGCTGGTTATCAAGACTAGCCATATCTGCAAGCTCTGGGTTTGACTGAGAGACCCTGCTTCAATGAAAAATGTGGGAGAGTGATAGAAGAGCACTTCAGACATCAACTTTAGGCCCCCACATGTCCATGCATGGCATCCATGCACACACGAGAACACACATACACATGAAAAACACAAAGGAGTTGGGCTCCAAATATTTCAAAATCAGATGGAGGGTAGTTCACAGGTCCCCCTCACACACAGGTGCTGTTATCTCATTGGACATGGAGGGCACCAGCAAGAAGAGGGCCATTTGGGGTTTTCTGGTCCATTTCTTTGCTTCTGGGTAGAAAGGGAACAAGGGCGGCTATTCCTGGATGTCAAGATGGTAAGAGCTGCTTTCTAGAAGGTGGGAATGAGGGTCCTAGTTCATGATTGATGGGGGAAGCTTGGTTTTCTCATCCTTCAGTAGGGATCTCCCCAAAGCTCTCCTGCCTTCCCTCTCACAGGCCCTCCTGAGAGTCTTTGAATCAAATTCCAGGCCTGGAAAATTCTCTTGCAAACTGCAGAGGGCCTCGTTTGACTCAGCGACCGTGGGGCACGGGGGCAAAGAGTGGGAAAGGCTCTGGAACAGGTAGGGCTGTGCCGTGCCTCTTAGCAGGGTGCAGCACCACTTTTCTGTGATGAGGGTCCAGGACGAGGCTTTATTTAAGGAAGCTCGTGGCCATGCTTAGTGTAGGAGGAACCCTGATCATACACTCATTCAGCTCTTACCCCTGGGCATGGTTAGCCGGCTTGGTGGGGGCTGGGGGGCTTCCTCTAGAATCTCCACTGCATGGCTTTCTCCAGAAGGAAGCGCTGGCCTCACTCAAGCTGGTCTAGTCTGCCTTTTCCATGAATGAAAGTCATTCTTTCTTTAATTGTGCAGGTCTGTTTTCACAGAGGAGGATGCTGGCCTTGGTGCACTGTAGTGAGACTGAAGGAGGTGACGAGACGTTCTGAGTACTTGAGAAGGTTTCTTCCATAACCCTTTCTCCCCAGTACCTGACAAGCAGCTTCTGTATACGATGCTCAGCTGTCTCTCACGGGATCTGCATACAAGCAGTGCCCAATCGTGGCTCTAGATGAATGGGCTTGTGGGAAACTGCATTACTCATCCCAGGGCTCCCAGGGAGACCCTTCACTCTTCCTCCATGAGGAGGAGATGCTCTGCATTTTCCCTTTAACAAGCTTTCAGCCCAGCCTGTGGCATTTTAAAGCTGAGATAAATAGTTCCAGGGCAAAGTCAGGATCAGGGCTGGTCTTGGCTCTTTCTGAAGTGTTTCTGAGCCTTTTAGGGAGGATCTCAGCCTCCACCCCACAGCCCCTCTTGCTTTAATGGGTGCCGAGCACTTTACACCCCGTGAAACCCTCAGCAAATGGTCCTGATCTCTGATGTGCAGTCCAGGCCGGCAGCAGGGCGCTGGCGCTCAGCCTCCACCAGAAGGAAATGAAAGCCTGATGGGGCTGGGGGAGGAGAGGGCCCAGGAGCTTCCAGAAACAGCATGGCTGCCCAGCAAGGCAGACCTTTGCCCCAGCTGTGCCAGCCCTCAGGCATCTAGCTAGCCCTTCCTAAGGCTTCGAGATCTGCTGGGTCAAAGAAACCTCCCGCTCTTTTCCAAACCCCATTCTGAGTCAGCCTTATGTACTCATAGTTAAAACAATCAATAGTTAGTACCATTTAATGAGCAACTACAACCGGCTCTGGGCCTGCTCCAGAGAGTCCCTGTTCTGAGCCACCCAATCCAAGGGAGTCCCTCTGCAGAGACTTGCTGACACCACCTCATTTCTGAACTGTTACCAGCCTCGGGAATATAGCTCATCTGCCTGCTGCCTGTCAGCCACTCCAGCGCCCATGACGATGTAGGGAGCCCTGCATGTATTTGGGCTCCAGCTCCAGGGCCTCTGAAGGGTCTGGCACAGGGAAGGTGTTCAGCAGCCAATGCTCGGTGTTTTTCAGCAGCCAATGCTGTATTGTAGATAATATTCATAGATGAAGCAACTGAGGCAGGGCAGAGGCTAGGAACCTTGACAAAGGATGCACAGTCAGAATGGGCAGAGCAGGGATTCCAATGTCGTGTGATGCCATCCCCTGCCTGCCTCATAGGGCCACATCTCGACACTTGCCTTCCTTAGGGTGAAGAGTCTGTTGAAAACTGGCAACCCTTCTGGGGTTTAAATAAACATTTCCCAAATATCTACATCCACGACTCTACAGTCTCTTCTTTAATTTTTTTCTACAGCATATGAAGTATTGTTATCGTGTACCATCTTATACTGAAGAGATCTGGTCTGAGAAACACTAAACACTTGCCTAAAGACACACAGTGGTGAGATGGCAGGGTAGGCATTCAAGTCTGGATTTGGCCGGGTGGGCTGTACCCATCCCATCTCACAGGCACGTGGTTGTTCAGGGAATCTGAGTGAATGTCTGGGCTCCCATAGCCAGGGACATACGCCCTCACTGGGACTCTGTCCTCACCAGACCTTGAAGTCTAGAGGGCAAAAGGAAGGTAGAGGATGCGGTTGTCTTGAAGGCCAGGAATTGGCAAGACTGACTTTAAGCCGAACTATCAGGGAAACACAATGGATGTGGGTAGCATGCCAAGACCCAATATCACATCATCTCACCACTTCTCCCAGCCACCCATCATGGGTCAGGGTCATCATGGAAGGAGAGCAAAGGCAGAGAAGCTACTCAAGAGGGATGCATCTCTGTAGGACCTGCTGCAGAGCCTGTGGGAAGGATGCGACAGTGGAGAAGAGAGAAGATCAGGCCAGGTCCCAGGGTGCCTTAGTTGTTTCTCATTTCCGTGACAAAACGCCTGACAGAATCATCTGAAGGGAGGCTTTTGCTTGCTCACAGGTAAGGAAGGCAGTCTGTCATGTGGGGAAGGCAACATGAGTGAGGGGGCTGGATTGTATTCACAGTCAGGAAGCAGAGGGGATGAAGGCTGGTACTCAGCTCGCTGTCTCTTTTTGATCCAGTCTGGCACCATGGCCCGTGGGATGCTGTTGCCCACATCTGGTGTAGATCTCTGCTCTTCAATGAACCTAGTTTAGATACTCCTTCATAGACACGTCCCGAGGTTCATTTCCATGGTGATTCTAAGTCCTGTCAGTGAGGAATCATGATTGCTCCCCATCACAGGGCTGGGGAGCAGAGGATGGAGCCTCAGAAGGGCTCCCTGTTTTCTAGAAGATGTTACAGAGTCTGCAATGAATTCTTGTGTAATTTCAGGGTACTGTGGGTACCTTCGAGGTTGTAGTTGTCTGCAAGGGTGTGAGCTGGCTTGGCTTTCAAGGGTCAACTTAGATGCCTGCAAGCCTCTGAATGTCTGCTAGTGACTTCGCAGGTATTCATGGAGGAGGTCATTTTAAAGGAAGGTGCCGCTGGACTGACAGGGTCCTGTGGTGCCCCATTCCCCAGCCCACAACTGAGATCACTTTTCTCTCAGGAGTTGGGTTGGGATGACACTGAGGGACTTCAAAGGGTTGAAACAGGAAAAACTCCCCTCGTCCCACTTTTGAGGACTTGGCATTCACGGGAAGAGCAGGATGTAGGTGGAAGGGTTCCACGGGGAAAGTACACAAAGTGGCATCAGGGGACATTTGGTTTAGAGAGGGACAGAAAGCCGAAGGAAGTGAGGGAAGGGGCAGATAGTCTCAGAGCGTGTGGGGAGCTTTGGAAATGTGTCCAGTGGGGGTAGTGCTGGCCTGTCCACTGTCTCTCCTTCGTGCGTATAATGGTTAGTTTCAGTTGTCAACTTGACACAACCTAGCATCACTTGGGAAGGGAGGGTTAATGAGGGGGTGCCTAGATGATTGTCTTAATTAACGAAACTGACATGGGGAGACCCAGCTTGAAAGCGGGCAGCACTGTCCCCTGGTTTTGAACCCTGTACTGGGTAAAAGTAAAGCTAGCTGAGTACTGCGTGTGCCTTCATTCATTCTGTCTGCTCTTGACTGTGGGTGTGATGTGAACGGCTGTCTCTAGCTCCTCCCGCTGTGACTTCCCCACAGTGAAGGACTGCCACCCGGAATCGTGAGCTGAAATCCACCCTTCCTCCCCTAACTTCCCTTTGGTAGGGGTGTTTGATCACAGAAACGGAGTGAAACTGGCGTGCCATGATTCCCAGAACGGGAAGCTCTGAGGCCCTCGGAGAAAAAGCAACCGTGCTGCCCCTAGCACCCTCGGTTGAGGCGCTGGACACAGAGAAAGGCCACCAGGCCTGATGTGAGGAAGGTTTCCCCATTGCTCTCTGCTCACACTTGCCAGCTGGGCCTCCCACGGCTCCCGCCCCTAGCTGTGAGGACTAAACGCTGAGTGGCAGCACTCTGCGGGCACCAGCCTACTGGCTGCGTGAGGTCTTCCTCTTCCATCGTAACCATCGTCCCTGGGACCCTGCTGCAGCCTCTGGGTCTGATGCTCGGAATCGTGGGGCCACCAGCTGCCAGTACGGTTGTCACAAAAGTCATCTCCGCTTCTGGTCTTCCTCGAACTTCGTCTTCCCGAATTGAATTGACAAACTTCTTTTAGGAAGCCGTTTGGGTTCCAGCCCAAGGGATCACTCCCTGCCATTTCTCCAGCGTCACGAGGTGATCCGTGGCTGTCCTCACTGCTTGTCACTCTTTGGGCTTCACTTTAAATGGCTACCTGGATCCTTCAGACCTTGGACTCTTCTGTGTCTCAGGGAGCTGCTGGGAGGACACGGCAGATGTCCTTAGACAGGAAGTGATCCTTGGTGTGGGCATCACAGGGAAGGAATCAGACACTCAGAAGGGGCAGTCAGGAAGTTAGTTGTCTAGCTAGGAGCCGACTCCATTTCTTTCCCTCATGGCCTGCTGCGGATTGTCACATCACTCTGCTGCTGCCAGACCACCATCGCCTTACTCTCAGCAAGCACGACCACAACCAGTTTCTACATAGAATACGTTTGCTCACTTTTGTTTTCTGGTTTTGCCGGTGGACCAAACCCTCCAGAAACCCACCGAAGGGGGTCACATGTATGTAGGACGAGCCTCTGGAGCCTCCAAGTGGGCAAATCCCACTGCCACTGGCTGGGAGTGTAGATGTTGTCCAAGAGCCTTCCCATCTTTACACAGGTTTCTGGTTTCTTATGGCCTTCTCCTCTGACCCTTCTTCTCTCCCTGCCCCCTCCACCTGGCCAACTCTTCTCCCTCTCCCCCAGGACACCTCAGGAGCCAGATCCTGGGCCAGGATGAAAGCACTAGCCAGACTCATAAATCAGCCGGCCTGTGGCCCTTAACCTTCCTATTAACCTCTCGCACGGGCAGGCACTAGGTGCTACACAGGGCTGCCATAAATTACTCGCCAATGAATTTATGAGGGCCGGCCCCTCAGAGGCCCGCTTCCTCTCCTCCCCCACGTTCCTCAGCTCCTTCCGGAGACCGAGTCCAGTCTCAGGTCCCTGAGACATCCCAGCAAAAAAGGGCTGCTGCCAGAGGAGTAGAGACGAGAGAGCCTCTCAGGTTCCTAGCCAGAGTTCACACTCCCCCGAGACACCGCATGGAGATGCCTGTCCTCTCCCTCCTAGGGTGAACAGTGAGTGACATGAACCATCACTTAGTGATCTCCATGGGGGATCAGCCCCTTTTCCACTTCACAGATGAGGAAAAGGAGGTGTCGTCCCCCCCCACCCCTGCAAGAGGCATGACAGTGACAACAGCAGCTACTTTCTCTTCCCATCTGGACCAGTCTGTGGAGGGAGAAGCCCACTCTATGGATGGGAAAATGAAGACCTGAGGTCAGCTGCAGGCCCAAGTCACATAGATCACATAAGGCAGTGTGGTAAGGTCCATGGGCTGCATTGTGTCCTGAATCTGAACATCTGGTTCTTCACCACCAAGCCCACCCAAGGGTAACCATGACAGCTCTGAACAGGAATGTGTCTCGGTCCTTAGTCTGCCCAGTGATAATGGCCTCGGGGACAGGGATGCTGACTTGAGCATGTGGGCATTACCACGCACTTGTTGTTTGGGTGGATACCTGCAAAAACTTGCTTGCCCCCCCCCCCCCCCCCCCCCCCGCTGTATGAGAGAGAGTTGATGCTTTGGCCTGGTTTCAGAAGAGGAGAACCAGAGGCTAGAAGGGGGTGGAGAAGACCCAGTGTGTGAGTGTCATCCCCAGGAGTCATCCCCAGGGCACCCAACTACAAGGCTAGAGCAATGAGAGCAATAACACACGTGAGGGACTCAGATATTACAGGTAGTCCGGGGACAGAATGGGCCCACTAGTGGCCAGTGGCTGTGCACTTACTGACTCCTTTTAGGGAGAAAAAGCCCTCCTTTAGCTCTCTAGGCGATGATGTCTGCTCTCTTCTCTTCCTCTTTCCCTAAGTGCCAACAGTGGTGGAACTACTGGTGTTCCCTGGAAGTGTGTGAAGTGCCTTCCACAACTGCCACTCAGCTCTGGTGCCCCGACTCCCAAAATTAAAGGACTGCTTCTGCAGCTCCCCAAGCATGGTCCTGAGCAGAGGGGAGTGAACATCTGGGGTCAGGAGACAGCTGGAAAGGGAAGAAGAAAGATGACGGGTGGGGAATAGGCCTCCAGGGGCCTGAAAACCAGTGGCCCAAGAGGGACATGGTGGTAGGAGTCTCAGGAAATCCATCTGTGTCAGCTGCCACTGCATGGCCTATATCCTGGTCCCCAGATGGAGCTCTGACACACATAAACACTCCCCCCCCATGCATCCCATAGTCTCAAGGGTGGGGAGCTGTGGCTTGTGCTCTACCCAGAGGGAGGGACAGCTCAAGGGCACATGGTGACCCCCAAGCTTTGAAAATGAGGACCTGGGTCTTGACTGTACTAGAAGTAGGGAAGTTGGGGCCCTAAAGACCTGGTTTATTCAGCCCAACTAAACTGCGTTGACTAGTGTTCTGCCCAAATCCGCATCTACCCTGCAGCTTGAGACCATGAGTTAGTTCATTTGGAGATAGTCCTTGCAGACATGACTTGTTAACACTAGACTAGACTGGACAGAAGTGGGTTCTAATCCGATGGGAAGAGCCAGTGAAGACAGAGGCAGAGGTTGCAGGGGTGCAGCTATGGGTCAACAAATGGTTGACCCTCATCAGAAGCCACGAGGGGCAGAGAAGGCCTTGGTCTTCAGCGAGAGAGTGTTGTCACCTTGGCTATAGAGGACCGTGTGAGAAAATACTGACTTTGTTTGTATCCCCAATCTGGGGAGCCCGGTATGGCAGCTGTTGGGAGCCACTGAATGCACTCTGATACTTGGGAACAGATTGCTGGGCAGGCCACTAGCCTCTCAAAGCATCAGCTTGAACACCTAGGTCACACGGTGTTTTCAGAGTCACTTGTAATGGTGCTTCAAACACTAGCACTTCTCTAAGCGGCAGCAGGATTTGACCTGGAGTGTTCAAATACTTGAATTCTTTGGGAATGATGGGCACTCTTTTAATCCCTGCACCCTGGAGGCAGATGCAGGCAGATCTCTGAGTGAGAAGCCATCCAGGTCTACAAATTGAGTCTCAGGACAGGCAGGGCTATACAGAGAAACAGCGTCTTGTTTCCCCCAAGACCACCAAAAAAAAAAAAAAAAACCAAACAAACAAAAAACAAAAACAAATAAACAAAAAAAACTGAGAAACCACCCCACCACCACCACCACCACCCACAAGAAAAAAATCCTAACAAAAACAAAAAAATTCCCCAAAGTTGGGAGACTGACAGGCCCATGCTATTTTTTTTTTTATGGTTGACTTTGAAAATTCTAAGTTAATTAGATTGACAGTAAGTCATTTTATATAATATTCTCTGTTTCTGTCTCTCTCTCCCTCTCTCCTTTGAAGGAAAGTCTCCTCTATCCCAGGCTGGCCTCAAACTCCCTTCACAGAACCTCTGATCTTCCTGCCTCTACCTCCTTAGTTCTGGGATCACAGGGGTGTGCCACCACACTTTGTACTCAGTTTATGCCGTGCTGGAGACAGAATCTAGCGCTTCGTGGGCACTAGGTAAAACCTCTAACAGTCTTTACCTCCAGCCCTATTCTTCCTTAAAAGCACCACAAGTTGTGTATACAACATTTTAAAGAAATGGAGAAAAAATTCCAGTTTTAGTTTTCACTAGGCACATACAGATGCTATGTTTCTACCAGTTCAATGAAGTTAGTTCACACCAGATGCCAGCCGCTTGCCCGATGCCAACTGGAAATCAAGTTATGTGTGTATGCACACTCCCATAAACTGGTCCCCAATCTTCTATATAAAACCATATGCATCTGTCTCTCCACGCACATTGAATGTTCATATATGCATAACAGATGTGGGCACATGTACACACACACACACAACTTTATATTGCAAATACTTACACGGTCCCCACTGTCTTTGGGGCAAATGTATAGGCACACACGTCTGTGTGCAGGTACAGAGGGCAAGATGCCTGTGCTTATATTTCTATATGGAGCTCATTGCATTAGATGCCACTGGAACCCTGGAGGTAAGAGCATATGCTTTGTGGCTGGGAGATGGAGCATACTGCATATTCCCAGGCTAGACCACAAGCCGAAGCTAGGAGGTGAAGACCAGCATCCAGATGAAATGGGAGAGAAATGGTGAAGGCAGAATGGGGCAGACTTCAGGGTATGGGGAGTCTGTGGGTCCCCTCTTACGCAAACAGGGTCGGGTCAGGATCATGACTAGAAGACTTCAGGTTGGGCTAACCCAGGCTACTACAGCCTCTGTCATCTCAGCTCTGTCGCTGTGACTGAGTACCACCATAACCTGGAGATTTAGGAAGCAGAGAATGTTGTTCAGATCATAATCTAGAGGTTGTGGTGTTCGTGGCATGGCATTGGTGACCCAGGAGGGCTTTCTGGTTGCATTGTAGCATGATGGAGGCCATCATCTGTGACAAGACAGTGAGACATCTAGCTGGAATGCCTTTACTCATTCTTACAAAGCCACTAATACCTTCATGGGAGCCCTACCCTCATGTTCTCATCTAATCCTAATCACCTCTAGAAGGCCTGTCAAACGTGCATTTTGAGTGCATGTCTTCCCACCACCTCAGTGGAGACACAGAATGAAACAGTTTTCAAGAATGACACCTGGGGTTCTGGGTCTCCTGCACTCAGCATGTCTTAAATGGAGTAGACAGAATGCCTAGGAAATGTCAACATGTCCCATGAGTACCTAGCCTCTCATGGATGGCATTTCGTTCCAGCAGGAGCCCAGGTCATCACAGGCAGAGCCTCTGGAGTCTCCTGTGCTCAGCTCGTCCCTTCACAACCAAAGTCATGTCCTTGGCATCACTGGGGTCACTGAACTTCCAGCCCAGAGACTGTCTCATGAGGCCTTCTATTTTATATTGGAAACTAGAGGCTTAGAGAGGCCATGGGATTTGTCTAAGGCCAGCCAAGCAGTGAGTTGGGTTTGCAAACATGCGCATAGCGGGATTCACTAAGGAAACTGACAGCTTCCATCACCTTGCTACCCAGCCCTCTTTAGAACATGCGTCCTTGTTACACATAGCTCCCCACCATTTGCACAGTAACCAGCATGCAAGCAGGCTCTCAGAAAGTGTCCACTGACAGAACTGACCGTGTGGGAGGGCCTCAGGACCGAGCACTGTATGAGAACAGTTGTTTGTGGGGGCAGGGAATTTTCCACTAACCTAACAAAGCCAGAGCCAGGTCTTAGGAGACAGGGTCTACAAGCAGCAAGGAGCAGGAGTTGACTCCAAACTATTTTTATAACATGCCTGAGATTTGGCTGTGGCAATTCTTATCATAATTAAATATGCCCAATAGGAGCGAGCTGAAACAATGAAAGTTTTTCTTCAACTTTTGTGAGGACTGACCACTAGGATTTGAGCACACTTTATTCCATGAGAGGTGGCCGGTATTGTCTCTTTAAGGGATGAACGAGCAAGTCAGAGAGGTGAAGCAACCTACCCAAGCTCACACAGCCAGGATGTGGTGATACGGGCTCCAGGAGAAACCACTGCTGGGCTTGCTCCTGAATCCAGCATAGCCGTTATTGCTAGCTCCACTCTCTCTTTATTTTTCTTGTGAATATTTAATTATTATTCAAAGCAAAAGGGATCGATTTGGGGCATTCAGATTTTGTTTTTGTTTTTATATGCTGCCTGGCGTGTTGTCCTGGAAAGATGGAGTTGGTCATGGCCTCTTTCAAAGGGTACAGCATGAACAACACGGATACCAGCAATGCACATCGTCAACACAAGCCCGCCCTCCTGTCCTTCCAAAGACAGCCTCGGAATGCCATGTGACAGAGACAGATGGTGTGCAGGGGGGCCACTGGTTCCCACTAGGTGACACAGCTGTAGAATAGCGAGTGCATGAACTTGTGTGGGTTCCTTTACCCTAGTCTCATCGTGACACATCTCGGGACTGAAGCAATTGGGGCGTTTAGGCAGGCCAGCCTGTGTCACTTGGGTGAGCTGAGACTCTCCCCAAAGAGCTCACACTTGGTATCCATTGACTAGCGACCTTGCCTGGGAGTAGCTGGGTACTTTCGGACAGATTGACTCTGCCTCGGTTTCTCCTTTTATTAAATGCAGTTAGTAGCAGCACTTGATATGATTATGTTCTCGGCGAGTACAGAGCCGGGCACCCAAGGACACCAAATACTTGTCAGCTGTTATTAGTAGTGTTGTGCCCTCAGAGGGTGTCTTCCAGAGCATAGCAGGTGACCTAGGCCTATGCTTTGGGGAGATCCGGGGGCTGGAGGCTGAGGGCAGGCATAGTGTGAGCAGGATGTCTGGACCTATAACAGTGGCCTGCTTTTGTGCCCTGGCCCTGAGAACCTCTCCTCTGTACCAGCTGCCCTCCTCCCACCTCTGTGCTCCAGGCGGATAGTCTGTCTACATCGGCCAGGCAGAAGAGGCCCTGTGAGAGGGCTCTGGCCCCATGCCTCACTGCTGCCCCAGCAGGCCAAGAACTCCCTGTCCTGGGAGGGACTGGCCTTGGTGGCAGCTGCTCCTCCTGGGAGGGGCAGGCAGGGTTCTCATTGCCTTCCCACCCAAGGGTCAGCACCCCAGAGAAGCACAGCCCCCAAGACCCTCACCGTCCCTGGGGATTACTTCCTCTTCCTGGGCATCCGTCCCAGAAACCTGAGAAAATGAGCCAAGTCCTGGGGCTGGGCGGGTGGCTGGCCCCTTGACCCCAGTCACTGGGGCTGGGGGTGGGATGGCCGTACTTTGTCCTCTTAAAGATCTTCTCCCTCCTCCCTCCCAGAGCCTTCCCTTTCCCACACTCTCCCCTAAGCTCATCCACACACCCAGCTCTTCTTAAAGGGACTCAGAAAAGAAGACATTTGCTAGCTGCAGAATAATGCCCCATTAATCTGATGAGGGGTTTGACTTGGCAATGTCTCTGCCTTTGATTTAAATATCACTTTGGGAACGGGGGTGGGGGGTGGGGGAGCAGAGAACGAAGAAGTCTGACTCTGAGGAAGGGCTTTCCAATATCTTCTGTGCACGAGAAGATCCGAGTAGAAAATTAAACCCCTGCTCCCTCTCGGTGGGTCGGTCTCTCTTCCCCCTCCTTCCTCCCTCCTTCCCTATTCCACTCACCCAAAAGCTCACTTCCCACATACTTCATGGGGATATTTCAAGTTAAGGTTTTGTTTACCTTATAGAAAAGTTAATTAGTTCCTTTTGATCTCGTAGGGAAAACCGCACAGGAAATTTTTCTTCAGAAAGTATACACACGAAGGCGTGCGTTACCCTCATAACCAGAGATATTCATTAAAACAATTCGTTTCGATTTTTAATTTAAAGAAAACATTTTACATTCTCCCTATTTATTATTAAGAAAGCAATTGTCCCCGGGGCAGAGAAGGAAGGGGTCGCCGTAGCGTGTGTGTGCTGTGCTAGCAGCCAGCTCTGGGCGGCTTAGAAGCCATCCACCCCTCCTTTGTTTTTCTATTTCGGATAACGAGAGACTTCTGCGGAGAGGCAAAGCTTCAAACATGCCAGATCTCAGTCGCCAAAATATTAAAAATCCAGGGTTTGGAGAGTGAGACTGTATGGTTTAAATAAAGATATTTGAGTTCTGAAATATAAATATTGGAGATAGCGAAAAGAAAAAAAAAACATATCATCGCATTAAAATCTGAAACGGGCAGTGGGTGAGCAGAGGGGAGAAAATGTTTACTTTTTTGAGGTTTAACTAATGAAATGTAATAAATAGTACATCACGCTTTTTTTTAAAAATCATTCTATTATTTTATTTAAACCCTAGAGATGATTCAGCAATACCTGGATTTGTTCAATAAGCCGCTTAGCCGAGGTCTAGAAAGAGAGCTGCTTGGATTTTCAAAATGCGATTTTCAATCCTAAGCACATTTTGCACATCTTGTGTTGTTATGGGATAGGACACGCTGGGGCTCTTGAGTTGTGGGATTCATTTCCAGCACAGACCAACCGAAGAAAAAGAAACAGTGCGGGTCTACCGAGGTTGAGAGAACAAATTAAAGAATACTGCCGATGTTGGAGCCAAAAGCTGTGGTGCCCATTACCGCAAGAAAAAAGTGATCTTATAGATGTGCGTGGACAAAAAATCCCACCCGTGGAAGAGATGTTTTCACAAAAGAAAAACCACAAAAACATAACAGCTCTTACGTGTGGTGTTGACATCAGTATATAATTTTCAGAGTATTTTTGGGAACGTATCCCTTTCCTGCCCCTGACACAAATATTTGGAGATTGTGACTGTCATTGTTGATAAAAATTAAATTGAAGTCGCATACGAAAGATATAGAAAAAGCCTGTTAACAGATGGGGCGGCTTTGATGGCTCTCTGGATGGAAGAGCCTAAGAATCTGATGACATCTTATTGTCACCAATTTGTGTTTTAATCTTTCCCAACCACTGTCTTTAAACAGCTCTTAATAGAGATTTCTTTACTAAAAGTTTTCACCTGAAGACAGACTTTAGAAAAATATTCAATCCCTGCTCCCCCTCTTTTAAAATAAGTGGTGAAGGCATGTGACCATCCATTTATCAAGCAAGGCAAGAATGCAGATATTTTGAAGAGGTTTAAAAATGCTGATGGTGGATCAGAGTCCTGCAAATGAGCAGCCCCAGGGACTCTGGTTATTAATCTAAGTTTCCAAAGTCTAGAAAGTTTAAATGCAGGGTCCAACCCCCTTCTTAAAACTGTGTCTGTAGTGGAATTGCCTTCATTGCCTTCCCAAGACATCTTTGATATTTTCTTCTGAAACCATAGTCATGATTTCTTAGAGATGGAAACATTCTCTCTCTCTCCTCTCTCTCTCTCTCTCTCTCTCTCTCTCTCTCTCTCTCTCTCTCTCTCTCTCT
>CABHPQ010175448.1:27962-50354 GCA_902168405.1 Peromyscus aztecus
TCTCTCTCTCTCTCTCTCTCTCTCTCTCTCTCTCTCTCTCTCTCTCTTAAACCCCATTCCCTTGAGAGAAATGGTTAAAGACCAGAGTTTTGGGGAGAGAAACTTCTTTAAAAATGGAGTCAGGAGCCTCCAGTGGGTACTCAGCTCCCACTCTAGTTACACCAAATAATAGCCCCATGCTGAATACTTCACCAAAGAGCATTGATTCGATTCTTCCCAAGTAAATATGAATTGATTCCTAGCTCACCAAAACATCCAGGAGTTTTGGAGGTTGGGGCTCTTGCCTAAGTGTCTTTTTTTTTTTTTTTTTTTTTTTTTTTTAAGGGAGAAACTCCAGCTCACATTATATACATACGTATATAGTCCTTTCCCCAAAGGAGAAAAGAGAACACTGCAACAAAGCGTTACTTTTTTTTTTTCCCCTGGAGGAGTGGTGGGCTCTGGCAGTCAGGGGTCCTGTAGAAATGCTTTGTTTGCTCAAAGGCAAAAAGAGGGAAAAAGGATTGAAAAAAAAAAAGGAACAAGAAAGACACAAGCCAAAGTAAGATATGCTTATCAGAGTGACGGAAAGACCGAGGCAAGTATTGTCCTCACACACTTTCACATGGCTAGAGAAGAAACAACAAAACCCCGTCCCTACCTTCGTCAGCTGAAAAGGAGTAAGGGGCTCATTTCCAAAGTGGTTATGACCTGCACAGCCTACACAGCGCTTCTTACCTTAAATCTATACATTTTGAATGAAAACAGCTTGGAGCAATTCTCCCCAAACAACCCCGAATGTTAACCATTCCATCTCAAGATCAGGTTTCGGCTACAGCCTCCACAGCCCTATCGCTTCAGCGGTCTTTTCTTCTCTCCCCACCCAACCTTTAAAAATATGTATTCTTATGTTTTCAATCCTCAAGCATGCTTTTCCCATCTTCCTTAATGCTCCTTCTGGCTGGTAGATAGGATGGGAGCCCTTCTCGTCAGGACGATTAGCCCTCAACTTGATCATTTTAAGAGGCAATGATTTGTCGTGGTCACTGAGTGGGGGCTGTCTCCCGCTCGCCTTTAATATTGTTGCAGATACGTAAAGTTTACGGCGTGTTGTAAATATGTCAACTTCGGCCAGGGAGTTTGCTAATAAAGAACTTACAGGTAATATTGATGGAAAAGATAATGTTTTCAATAAGACTCGAAGGGGCTGGAGTTGGAGACACTGCACTCAGCAAAGCTCAGGGGTTGAAAATGCTGACCTCTGGCTGGCAGGCTGCTTGGACCTGCCTTTCACAGGACAGGCTGCCTCCCGCTGCCCCGCGGTCAATGCTCACAGAGACCTGCCTTTCAGCCCTGCTTGGAACACCCAACTGCTTTTTAAGAGCCCTTTCCTCTTAAAACGGGCTCTCCTGCCCATCAGCCAGAGCTGAGCTTGTCGGAGAACCACAAAAGGCCACTTCCCCAGTCTGATCCCTTTGTGTTTATGGACTCATCAGTCCATGTGCACAGTGCAGGGGAGGAGTCAGTTTTCATTACCCTCTTGTTTTGGCATGTGAGGATTCTTCCTCACCTCCTTACTCACAAAGAGAAATTATCGAAAGGCCCGGGAGATAGCCCAGTTGTTAAAATGCTTGTGATTCAAGCACCAAGACCCAAATGTGGACTCCCAGCACCCATGTGAAGAGTTGGAAGCAGCAGTGAGGGGCTTCCATGATCTCAGCACTGGGGAGGTAGAGAGATGAGGATCTCTGGTGCTCACTGGTCAGCCAGATGAGCTCAATCGCTAAGCTCCAGGGTCAGTGAGAGACCCTGCCTCAAAAACAAGGTGGAAAGAGATTGAAGAAGACACCCAACAGATGTCAACCTCTGTTCTCTGTGTGCAACACACACACACACACACACATACACACACACACACACACACACACACACACACACACACATACACGCACACGTCAAGAGATTGCTCTTCATCTCCTATGCTGCCTGTGGCTAGCAGCACAGTCACCGTCACTTGGCTCTTGTTTTTTTTTTTTTTTTTTTTTTTTTTCTCCCCCCCCCCCACATGACAATTTCATCTGGTGTTAATGTGGCCGTCACATGGGCTGGCCCTCCAAATTCCATGCTCATTCACCATTAATCAAACGCATCATTATGAATTGTGTATGCATCTTAGAACAGACCCGAGCCCCCAGTCCACAGCCAAGTGCTTTTCCATTCATGTTCGGCAACAGAACCACACACAGCTGCTGTGAAGGTTGATGGCGAGCCTGGAGTCACTTTCCTTGCGTCTCCCTAGACCTGAACTCAACTTTCTTCAGTTACAAAAAAGCAATGCCCAGGTAGCATTAATATTGTTTTGGATAATTTTTAATAGTACTTACAGACCACTGCCATCACCCCCAGTAATGTGAGAGACCAGTGGAAGCCAGGGGATGGCTGGGGGATGGCTGTCTCTGCTTCCTCACTGTCCTGAGGTAGAAGTAGTGGCTTGGGGAGACTTGAGTCTTAAGTTGCATTTTAGCTGAAATAGGGACTGGCCATTCCAATTTGGAGGAATGTGAACTATTCACAGGCTGAGCGGGGTGCGTAGGGGTGGAGGCTGGGCAAGTGTTATTGCAAGAACCTTTGGGACCTGAGTACTGCTCTTCTCAGAGACCCATTCACCCAGCAAGGCTCTGTGGGAGCACTCTGCGTTCTGGAACCTTCTTTGGAGGACCTGCTGTTGCAGAAATGGAGTCTCTGAGGTCCACAAAATGGTGCTTCTGGTGTCAGAGCCTTCCCTGAGGATGGGATGTGTTTCAGGTAGAAGTCCCCTTCCTGAATTCAATAGTCAGAGGACATGGAACTTGGTGCCTGACATAGGTTGGCTGCGGACCCAACTGCTGTCTCCCCTGGAGGCTCAGGACCGATCTGACTCAAATACCCAGATCCTGAGGAAGGACAAAAGCTGCTCTGCTGGCCTGTGTTGCCAGCAGACAGCTGAGCCTGGCTTAAGTGTCAGGGAAGCCAGAGAGAAAACAAAACAAAACACCTTTTAGAAGTCATCTTCCAGCTCTTGGCCTCGCCTGCCTGTGAGTGGGAACTCCCCAGGAGACTGAGAGGGAGAGGCTGCCCAGTGGGCTCAGGACAGGGTTTGGAGTCTTCCACGTGGGGGTGGGTAGATCTGGCAACTCTCTGCCCTCAGGAGCCTCTCTTCCCTTGGTAGGACTCATGGACACTGGGACATCCAGCCCGTGTTTTTCACAGAGCTCTGCCGAACCTTCTCCTGGGTGGCAGAGGATGCTGTGACCCCTTGGTGTAGATGCAGAGAGCACTTAGCCGTCAATGAGATAGGCTGACAGTAGCTGTGTGTGAAGGGGAAGCTGCCCATCCCCCACCCAGCCAAACCTTGGCCTTCATGTCTGCTGTGTTAGGTCCCTCTTTCCTAGGTCAACATGACCTAGCGTCTATTAGCCCAGCCTGGTGTCTGGGATGGGATACTTGAGGCAGGTATGTCCTAAATGGGAAGGGTGACTGGGTGATGGCAATACTTTTTTCCTGTCCCTAGATCTTCAGGACCTAGGACAAGCCAGTGACATCCAGACTCTGACCCCAGGCTTCTAGGGGGATTCTGGAAGGGCAGGGCTGTCACCTGAGGCCTTAGTCTTGACTCCCATGGCTACAGTTTCCCAAGGACCCTGTTTTTAGGGTTATCAACACTAAAACAGTCCTGGGAAGGGAGACCCCAAGATTCAAAGTCATCTAAAATGAGTTTAAGGTCCCCCAAGAAACCCGGTCTGCATGGGCCTGGCTGAGTCTCAGCTTTGAGTCTCATCCACAAGAACGAACTGATGAAAACACAGGGATTCCAGATGTGGAAGCCAACCTTCCTAGGCAGAGATGTGATGGCCCACGTGGGTGAGAAAGAGGCAATCTTCTCATTCCGTTTGCTGTGGGCTCACCAGGGACAGAGCTCGGGTTCCCTTGGCAAATTTTATTTACTATTATAGGCTTTGGGTTATTTTGGTTTGCAGTTGGACAAGTCCATGTGGCTCATGTGGCTCATGATGTCTTTCTGCCTGCTACCTGGTTTGGTTTGAGGACGGGGAGGAGCCTCTGCTCACGAAGCACCGGCAGATGTAACTGCCCACAGTGATGCTACTCTGTCTCTTCTGCACCTTTCCAAAGGGTTGGGTAACCCAATGGTATCTAGCTTAGAGCCATCCTTTTAAAAAGCGTGGTCCAGGAGACTGCACAATGGAGAATTCCAGGCATTTGGAAAAGCGATCTGCAAAGAGATACTATTGGACATGAACAAGCGCTTACTGTGTATGTGGGTTTAAAGACATTATTATCCATTTATTTGCTGTTGTTTTGCCTTGTGGGTGATACATATTGAACTCAAGGACTAGCACGTGCTAAGCACACGTTGTCTATTGAGCTAACTTCCTGTCCTTAAATTCATTTTTTTCCCCCCAAGACAGGGTTTCTCTCTGTAGTTCTGGCTGTCCTGGAACTCGCTTTGTAGACCAGTCTGGCCTCGAACTCACAGAGATCCACCTGTCTCTGCCTCTCCAGGGCTGGGATTAAAGGCATGGGATTAAACTCATTTTTTAATGACAACAGTAGCATGAATGCCTGGTAAGAGACTCCCACTCTGGAGGTGTTTTTACAGTGAATGAACCCAGTGACTGCATGCCAGTATTGCCTCCACTAAAGACAGATCTGTGTCTAGCCCTTCCCCAAGACTCTAGGACTCCTGTGGGCCCCCTGAACTCCTGATCCACCTAGGATCCAATTTTCAGAGTGGTCCTACCTACTCTTTTGGGTGCCTTGGACATGTGACAGGCCAGCCAGCTCTGGCTTTCTGAAACTCTGATCTTCCCAAGGTGGCTGAAGAGACCAGCTGACCACTCTTGACTTTGAATGTCCCTCAAGAGTCAAACAGGCTTGGGCTGCAAGCTACCTGTGGGACCTAGGGCAGAATAGGGCATCTTTCTGAGGCTCAGTTTCTTTATCTTGAAAATGGGGCCACAAAGTGATAACGAATCTTCGTTCTCAATTTATTCCTCCAATACAGATTTTTCCAAGGGCCTCTGGACTGTATTTCCAGAAAATTCCATTCTTTCACAGGACACCAGATAGAGAAGGACTCAGCAGGAAAAACATATGAGGAAGTCAGAGAGGGCTTCTAGGAGGCAACAACAGGAGAATTGCACCCCGGAGGGTGGGTAGAAGGGGCTTGGTGGGGCTTGCAGTTAGACAGGGAAGCATGGATGGCTGTGTAGCGCGTGTTTGATGGATCTCATGGTAGTCATAGGATGCTGCTTTAGTGAAGGGACGTGGCAGTGAGATTTTTCCAGCCACATCAGGTTAGATAACATAATACAAGAATGTGTTCAGGCTGCCATGTCCCCTCTGCTGCCACCCAGGGGAACTGGATGCCCCTTCTATCTTAAATAGGGAGCTGCACTTTTCTGTTGGTTGAGTCTGAGGGCCAGGCAAACTTGGGACCTTCAGATCCACCGCCTCCAAATGTGAACCACAGCACGCGTGCTGACCTCAGGCAAACTTCAGTTTCCTCCTTCACGACACGAGGACCATGGCAATGCCATGGCCATGCCTACCTTGCTGAGCTGGAAGATTCCAGATGGTCCAGAGCACCCACTTAATGCCTAACACATGCCAGGAAGTCTGGGGCTGGCTGTGTGCGCCACCAGCCAGCCAGGCCCTACGCCTGGACTGAAGACATCACGGTCCCTCCTCCCAGCCACACATCCAGGTCCCGGCTCATCTGGGGTCCACATGAACCCAGGGGCTCCAGAGAAATTTCATCTTTCTAGTTGGTTTTTGTCTTCCTGGATGATGCCCACCCCCCACCTGCCTGCCGGCTCTGCTAACCCCATCAGGCAGAGAAATGGGTGACCCCTAAAAGCAGAGGGAGAAGATAGCTGTGAAGTGTCGAGATGCAGAAGAGAGAGGACCGTGAGTGCTGGCCTCAGCAGTCAGGCTACACCTGGCCAAGGCACAGGCAGGTGAGCCTCCCGTCTGCCCAGGGGCCTCCTCCCTCAGCGCTCCCCAAGTCAAGCAGGCAAAGGAGGCTTTGGCTCCCCTCCCTCCCTCCTCTCATCTGTAAAATTGAGACATTACAACCCCAGAATGGGCTTTGAGCCTGTGCAAATTAATCGGGTCTGTCAGGAGGGCTGAAATAAACATATTGTTTCGATTGGTGTTGACATTTGGATTGTGGAAGCTTTGAAAATGGAACTGTCATGGGACTCTACAGTCCATACAAGTTCTCCAGCGGAGGTGCTCGACCAGAAAAAAGGGGTCACTGGAAAATGTACCCTCAAAGCCGGTGTGGGTTACCCTGCTTCTTTGGAGTTCAGAATGTAGTGCCCTTCTAGGTAGCATAGGGTTGCCAACCACTCTAGGCAAGACTCAAATTATTCAGAGCACCCGCTGCAAAATGGACTTGGTTCAGCCTGTTGTGCAGACAGGCACACTGAGACCTGAGTGGTTAAGCCATGTGCCAAAGCCACACAAGGGTACAGTGAGTTCTTCACGTTGGCTCATTCTGGGTCTCTATGGCCTGCTCCATGCTGCCTGCTTTATGCCAGGAGCTTTCTGGAAGGTTTTCTCACCAAGAGAATGGTTCATTGTCCCAGAGAAAGGTTGAGCCTGCACTGAGGTGACCTAAGCTGGCAGGTGCTCAGCTGTGGGCTGCCAGCTCCGCTGCCTCCTGGAGTTCTGATGAATCTAAACCTCCATTATCTTCTCTCCATCCTGGGAGCTGAGAGGGCAGGTTTGTGCCTCATTCTATGCCCTGGGAGATCCTTTCTCAGTGCTCTGCTCCTCCTCTGAGCCCTAGTGCCTCCCCATCCCACTCAGCTCTCTAGCCTCCGCACTAGGCCTCTGTGGGGAGGCAGCCTGGTTCCTCATGGAAGGGAAAAGCCCTGCCCAGTCTCCAGGATCAGGACCCAGGGCACACCCAGCTTTCAACCAGGAGCTCAGGGGTAGGTGAATGAGGCAGATGCCTTATTGTTTTGAAAACTCAGTGAATTTCACAGCTGACAACTTTTCCACACATCAGGGTTCATCTGTCAGGCACTCAGCCTCTGGGTCAATAAGGGCTATATCCAGATGCTTTGGTTTCTGGTCCTCTCTCATCCCCTATCCAAGTCCAGCCCAGTGTGACTGGCAGACAGACTCACTGCCTTGCTGAGCGGTTATATATTTTCAAATCACCAGTCATCAGGAACCTCAGATGCATCTGTGGTCCTGGCCGGACCTCTTCCATTGCTGGCCTCCATGACCACTGCAGATGTCCACAAGGCAGAAGCCTCAAGCTGCCTGAGGAGGCTCCCAGCGCTGCTCTTCCCATCTACCCACAGGGGAAAAGCCTTGGCTGCAGGAAGACAGGAAACAGGGTCTTGAGATGGTGGCCCAGGCTCCACCTCCTCCACTGGGCTTCTCGGAGGCTGACAGCATGCCTGGCAGGGAAGGTGGCTCTTGAGTTCTGGCCCTCCTTGGCGGAAACTCAGTGGTCCCCATTTCCACTGGGAATCTGTCACAGGGCCCTGAGCTGTGAGAGGCCTTGTTCCCACTTGCTACTCCATCTCACATTCAAAGGTCTAAACTGTGGTAAGAACTTGGAGGTAGAAGCTGGGTCTGGCCCACACGGCTCTGGGAACAAATGCCTGAGTGTGGCCTGGGGGTGTTTTTCATGTGCTGGCTGGCGTTGCCTCTGGGCAACCAGGCTTGTGCACACTTCAAATTTCTGAAAATCACTGTGATTTTGGGTTCATAGTTGGGTTTGATTTGAATGTTGATGGCAGCAGTGGCCAGGTGGCTCCGTACTGAGCCTATGTTTGGTCCCTGTGGGCTGAGGGAGAGACAGCCAGGGGGTTTGCCGCTCTCTGTGTGGCTGGTCTCCAGCCAAGGCCTTGAATGAGTGGCTAAGGTCTGAGAGGTGGGCATGGGCTGTTTGGGGAGTGGGTGTTTTCTTGTCCCTTAAATGTTTTATCAAAGAGTGTGCCCATACTTCATCATCATAGATGTTGGGGGGTGACTTGGAGGCTGAGTGATGGGAGAGCCTGAGGTAAGGCTTGGAGGCCTGTGCTTGTCACACACCCGCTGTGTAACTTGGGGCAGAGCCTTCCAGGCTCTTCCTTAGGTTTCTATGAGGATGAAAGGGGCCATGGTGCCACCGGGTCACAGAGGAGGTCAGAATTCATCAGTGCCCTTGAGCACAGCGCAGACAGGACTGTGCCTGGCCCGTGCCAATCTCCCTGAGTTAGAGCAGGGCCTGGCCCTAACACTCACAATTTTCAACAGAGAGCGGCCTCATGACTGTCTTTGTGAACACGACTCTGTTCCCCACATCTGGGCTCTGAGTTGGAGGCCTGCCCTGCCCTGAGTTGCCCAGAAGGAGTCCTTCCCTTTGGGCACAGTTGTCTTTCAAGACACTAGCCTTTGGTCATTTCCCCAGTGTGTTCCCTGGCCTGCTGAGGCCTGTCACCTCCTGCTCTGAACTGACCAAGTCCATTTCTACCCTCCTGGGGTGAGAGCAGTCTGGCCTTCCTGTCAGGAGGAGTTCCCACAGACTCTGGGGTTTAATTTTGGACCAGCATGCTGGAACTTGAGGCCTTGGTAGAGCGCCCGAATGTTCTGGACTTCCCACCATGGTTTAAATCCCTCAGTGATACTGTCCTTATGAGTCGCCTTCAGTTGGAGTCTGTAAATAATCTTGGCCTTGACCCACTGTTCTGTTCTGACCATGTAATCCTCACTGCCACTCTGGGAGGTGGCACTATTACCATTAGCAGCCCATTTTATGGAAGAGGAAACTGAGGCTCAGAGAAGTCAATTAATATGCTCCAGATCACACAGCCTACAGTGCTGGGACAAAATGCCAGACCTCTGGCTCTGTGGAGAACCATGTCTTCTGCTGCTAAATGTGTGCATGGATTTAGTATGAAGACTGATGTTCTCTAGCTTCCATGGTTCATGACCATCCTGAATCTTTGTGTGCTAATGGGCATGTTTGTGGCATTGTGTGTGTGTGTGGGGGGGGCAAAGCTGGTATCAGAGGTCAAACTGGAGTGTCATTTCTCAGGATCTGTCCATCTTTTGAGAAAAAGATCTCTCTTTGGCCTGGAACTCTCCAAGCAGGCTAGGCTGGCTGGGCAGTGAACCCAGGAATCCTCCTGTCTCCGCTTCTCCAGCACTGGATTACAGGCACATGCTACCACGCCTGGCTTTCTTCTTTTTTTCAGGTGGTTGCTGGGGATTGAACCCAAGTCCCCATGCATTGGAGGTCAAGCACTTTCTCCACTGGGCCAGCCTGTGACCTTGAATCTTGGGAACCATTCCTCATCTGGAACGGGGACAGTAGAAATCCTTCGTAATGGCTCTGACCTTGGAAGACCCAAATGACCGGCTGTCACATCAAGCTAGACTGTCACAACTTGCTCAGGAGGGATCCTGGTCCTGAGTGATGGACAGTTGGGAGTAGAGTGCCTGGGGCTGTGGAAAAGGTGACCTCCCTGGCACTTCAAGCTGCTGGGCTTCCCATACCCCTGTCAGGCCTCAGCTCTGTCCTCTCACCCAGCCACAATCCTCAGGATGACAGATCCACCAAAGCCTGGATCTGCTTGTGGCTGCATGTGACAACTTTCCCATTTCATTTCTGTTTCCTGCTGTCAATGGATGTGAATTTTAGGAGAGGCACTGGGTTGTATCTATTTTTTAAATTATTTATCCTCAGGGTCTGGGAGTACAGCTGTACACAGCAGGGGCTCAATAAATGCTATTGAATGTCTGTATGCCAATCCCAGCTTTATACCTTCTGAGGTCTTCACATTTCTCTCAAATAAGACCAATTTCTTTAAATCCCTCTCAGAGGCCACATGGCCACCCGAGCCCAGGCTAATGTCCCCACCCCACCCTGCCACCACACACTGTCACCCTACCCTCTCGACCTCTTCCAGTTGTCCCTTACGTTTGCTTCTAGCTACTTGCCTTTCCTTCTGCTCCCAAAGGTGCAGGCTTCAGGCACAGGGCCTTTACACATGTTGTATCTTTTCTCTGGAAGGTTCCTTCCCCCAAGTTTCCTCACCCTTTAGGTATTCAGCTAAATGCTTCTGGCTTGCCTTGTTCAGGCCAGTCAGGGGAGGGGGTTCTGGAGAAACTCATCAGAAATACAGGTGATCTGTGCCGTGGTTGCCTTAATGTATATTTTTCCCTAGAACCACAAGCTCCATGGGCCGGGTTATGGTCACAGGCACACCGTATCCTAGGCACAATGACAGGCTTAGGCCTTTGCACAGGCTAGTAAGTAATGGGTCAGATAAAGGGCAATCTTGGAAATACTGCAATCTCCTCAAAATGGAGCGAGCACTGTCTCTGGGGCCAGGGGGAGCCAGGAGGTCACTGGAGCTGGGCAGACCAGCATCTTGCAGGAATGCATGCCCCAGTGTCTCTGCAGTGTCGCACGCTGCCACTAGCTGCATTGCGCATCATTTACACACACGTGTGTACTTGTGTATATATGCACGCCAGTGTCCGGATGGAGATTGTGCAAGCCAAAGCACATGGAGAAAAATCTTCAGGCATGTGGACACTGCTGGTCTTGGCCACATCTTCCCTTTGGTTCCCTTCCTTCCCTCTGTCTCTCCTCCTCCCCTCCTTCTCTCCTCTCCTCCCTTCTTCCCTTCATTCCATCTTTTTTTGGTGCTGGAGATGGACTTTAAGCATGCTAGGCAATGCTATGAGCTCAGTCCCTCCTGTTTGGTGCCTAGAAAAATTAAGGCTCAGAGAGCCAGAGGAACTTGCCCAAGATCACAGAGCAAGGGTGTGGCATTTGTGTGCGACTCAGCTGGCAACAAGGCATGAGGACCTGAGTTCAATGTCCAGTACCCACATAAAACCAGGCATGGTGGCATGTCTGTAACCCTGGTGCTTGGGTGGGGGAGGGGGAGGCCGACAGTCAAACCCCTGGAGCTCCAGTTCAGTGAGAGATGCTATCTCAAAGAACAAAGCAGAGATCGACCAAGGAAGACAGTTGGTGTTGATATCTGATCTCCACACACATGTACACACATGCACAAAAGAGCAAATGTGCATGTACACACACACACACACACACACACACACACACACACACACACACAAGATTGCAGAGCATGTGAGTCATGAGGACCCCAATGCTGGCCTTTTGACATTCTCCCCAAGCACCTGCACATCCCGGCACTCCCAAGAAGCTACGGAGATTACCCCGTTTCCCCCATCATCAGGTGATTCAGGAATTATTTTTCTAGCTGAAGACATGACTTCCTGTTCACATGCAGAAAAATCACGTCAGGTGCTCTAGCCTCCGGAAAGTCCCCAGGCAGGAAGCTAACCTCCTTTTGAGTCTTTCTAGAAGTCTGTGCTCACTGACCACTTTATGGCATTTCTGAAGGAGGTCCTGCAGAGATACAGCACAACAGGCCCCAGGAGCTTCTGGAAAATTCACGGGAACAGAACTGAGGGGAGAATGACTCTGTCCACTCGATGAATTAGTTCTCTCTCCTTCTCCCTCCCATACCCCCGCCCTCCACACACATACACAAAGCCATGAGGGTCTTTCCCATGTACTGTTATTTTGCATTCTTTAAAAATTAACCTTTCATTTTTTTCACCTGCTTCCAAAAGAGACAGGCACTCCTGAAAAGACAGAGCACTGGAGGAAAAAAATCTATTGTGTCCCTTCCTCCTAGGCACCTGCAGAATTGACTGGCTCCCCACCCTACTGAGTGTCAGGTCCTGTTTTAGGCACAACAGTGATGCAGATGTCGGTTGTGTCCTTGTGAGCTCATGGGGAATAGATAGAGTCTTTGCAAGACAATTGTGAAAATTGTATTTTAGATTTAAAAAAAATGAGTGAGACAAAGGCACCCAGGTCGGCAGAAAGGCCTTGATGAGGAGGACTTCAGCTTTGCTAAAGGTGTGAAGATGCCTGGAGTCCTGTTACATGTGTGGAGACAGAAGGTGAGAGCGTTTAAACAAGAGGAAATGGCCTGTGCAAAGGGCCTACAGCACAAGGGGCAGATCAAGCTTCAGAAGCTGCAGGAGCATCCGGAGTTAGGACTGTGTAGACTGCTCAGCTTTTTTTGGTTCATAAGAACAAAGAAAGCTTCGAAGCTTTTTTCAGTAGGGAGAGTGGTAATTCAATTTGGACCTGCCAGCTCTTCCTGACTTTGTAGTGTGTGTGCATGTGCCCATCGGTCACTTCTGGAACAGGACAGCCTCAGTGAAGGACGTCATTGGCTCTGTAGCTGCATCTGTATCTAGGGTCTCCAGCGGCCCTCAGGACTCAGTTCTTCCCCATCCTCTTGCCTTGGTGACTGCCCACTATTTCCAGACTCCACATGATACATCTATAGCTCTGGGTATTCCCATTTCATACTCTACCCATGGCACAGGAACAAGACATGACAGTCACAGCCAGTTTTGTGGCTCTGCTCTGCTTAGGTATGAGCCAACCCTGTGCCAGCCCAAGTGATTAGGGGGAATGTGATGCTTTGATTAGTCAGACCCATGTCACATATTCTAGAGTGAGATGTGGAGGTGACTCTGAGCAGAGCACTTGGTCTGACAGGTAGTAGATGGGTGGGTTGAAAGTCATTATAGTGGTCCCCTCTAGAATAGGATGGGAGTGTGGTCCACTGGGAAAGGGGTCCAAGGGTCTTTGGAGAGCATTGTAAATGATCCCTGTGTAAGCTGGGGCTGTCTAGAAGGACAGAACCCATAGAATGTATATGCATTATAACGGGAATTGACTGGAGTGGTTTATAGCCAATAGGGGCTGACTAGTCCACCAATGACCATCTGCACACTGGAGAGGCTGAGAACCCAGTAGATGGCCAGTTCATAAAGTTGGATGTCCCAGCAATCCCCATCCAGCAGGGAAAGTCTGGAGACCCCTGGAAAGTCACTGGTACGGAGACCATATTGGAAGGTGGAAGGAACCAGAACGCTATGCCAGTTGAAGACAGCAGTATTGGCATACACATACCTGCTCAGAAAGTGGTAAAGGCTGGAACAAACAGCTTTCTCCTTGGACCCCCTTACATCTCAGCTGTCCATTTGGATGGTGCCACTCACCTTGAGGGCAGGATGCTGTGTCCCCAAGAAATGTCACAATCCTGTTACTAAGAAGAGAGTGAATGGGGAGGTGACTATCCCAAGAGATTCATAGAAGCACAAACAGCCCTATCATCATGTGGACATTGCCTGTGCTCTCTCAGGCTATTTTATCATTTAAAAGAAGTCCTGTGCTTCTCTATGATGACCATATGGATAGATGCTTCTCTAGGCAAATGAGTGGTGTCTCCTTAGTACTTCCTCTGGGAGGTGAGACCCTAGAAGCATGCTAGGGACCATCCCCTGACAGTGACGGGTTGCCTGTGTGCTTATATGACTTATAACTTACGTGGTCAAGGACCAGTGCAGCATCCACATCCATGATAATCTCTCCCCAGGTGCAGGAGAATGGCTAGGAAGCAGGCTCCAGCCCCAGACATCAGGGGTTGAGGTCCTATGTGCTTGTAGATACGCTGTGTGTTCTAAGGCAAATGATCCCCCTCTCTGTGCTCACTTCATCCTTATAACAGAGAGGGTTATCTGCTCCAGGGATGTGAGGCTCCCAGCAGAGTGCCTGGCACACAGGAATTGTGCTGCTTAGCATGTAGGGTGGGGGGTTGCCAAGCTTTTGAGGTGTTGGGGAATTCTAGAGAAATGCTCAGCTGCGGATAGGGCATTCTTTTATCTACTAGGTCTTGTGCTGACCTACCTTGCCATTTTCAATCTTAACACTTTCTGGCATCTTCCCTCATCCTTCTTCACAGGCCTTTGGGGTCTTTTCTGGGAGCCTGCAGGAGGGCTCTAGTGACTGCCCGGAACTCATGGATACCTGCCTGGGCATCTTCCTCTTGACCCTATCGTCTCACAGCCACCCGGGCTGTCTTAGTGAGGATTTCTATTGCTGTAAAGAGACCTTGACCATGGCAACTCTTACAAGGGAAAACATTTAATTGGGGGATGGCTTACAGTTTCAGAGTTTTAGCCCATTATCATCATGGTGGGAGACATGGCAGTATGCAGGCAGACATGGTGCTGGAGAAGGAGCTGAGAGTTCTGTGTCTTGATCCGCAGATAGCAGAAGGAGACTGTGTGCCACAGTGGGCACAGCTTGAGCATATGAGACCCCAAAGCCTGCCTCCAACAGGGCCACATCTCCTAGTGGTGCCACTCCCTATGGACCGAGCATTCAAACACATGAGTCTATGGGGGTCATTCCTATTCAAACCGCCACACAGCCGACGTTGGTGTCTTCTGACTAAAGAAACCACACACCTGCTTGTGTGCTTATGTGTACTTGTGCCCCGGACCCATCCAGCTTCCCATTTGCAGCCAGCATCCTGAGTTGTGCTGAGATATCGACTACCCCTAGCTTCTGCTACATATTTGTGACTCCATTTCATGGTCCTCTCGGCTGGGAGATCACATGTTACTTAGCTCAGCTCCGAGGAGCTGCCCTCCAGAAGGGTCCTCAGGTTTCTCACTGGCAAACCATGCCCAAGCTATAACTGGCAGGGTCGGGAGGACAGCAGTGAGGAGTGAGTGGCCCCAGTGTGCACTTCATTCCCATCTTAGCCGTGGGCAGACTTGGTTTGGAGGTGTGGTTTAGTTTTGGGAAGCTGCACAGGCTACCCCACCCACCACCACTACCTGGTGCTTTCGTCACAGAAACTCCAGCTCCAGAAGCTAGAAGCCCAGGATCCAGGGAACGGTGGTGTTGGCTTCAAGTCCTGTCTTCTTGCAGGTGATGTCTCCCCCTAAGGCTTCACCTGGTCACTGCTTAGTACCTGTATGGGTCTCTACCCCTTCTCTTTTGTTTGTCTGTTTGAGACAGGTCTCTTGTAACCAAGACTGGCCTTGAACTCCTGATCCTCCTGCCCCAACCTCCCAGTGCTGGGATCACAGGCATGCCTTATACCCGGCTCTTCCACGTTCTCTTTTAGTAAACACACCAGTGATATGAACTGTGCCTTTAAAGGGCTTGTCTCTAAATATAGTCTCTCTCTGTCACGCTGGGATTAGGGCTTCAGCAAACCCCAGCACATCACCAGAGCCCACGTCAGCTCTCTACTCATCACTCAGTCTCGGTGTCAGAGTTTCCTTGCTTTGGGCCTTGAAGGCTTTTGAACGTCGACAGTTCCCTGTCTGGTCTGGCCTGTCACTGTGCGCTCTCTCCTCCTGTCAGATGGAGCTTAGCTGTGGCCACAAGGATGGGCCCCAGGGAGGCTGGAGACCCCGGAGGGCTGCTCGCCCGTGACTGAGTGCTATACTCATCTACCGTGTCATAGTGGCCCCAGGGCCAAGCCGTTCCTGCAGGGCCTCTCAACCTTGATTCCGACACCCCAGTTTCAGAGCCAGGTCTCGTTCCTGCATCCCTAGGCTGCCGGCCTCCCCGCCTCTCCCTGGGGGGTGGGGCAACTGGGAAAAAGATGTGGTTTTGTGAGACAGGCAGGCTGGCAGATGTCCTGTATTGCTGGGTGGGATGGCATTAGACTGAGGCCACTCTTGTTAACAGCCACATCCTGCGCCTCCCCAGGCTCCTTTCTACCGGTCTTGCCGACAGCCCAGTGCCCACACTCAGGCGGATGACGGACAAGGCTTGAGCAAGGCCAAGGTTGGCTCTGCTCCCAGCTGGGGGAGATGAAATTGATCATCTGTGGCTTCATCTCTCTGTTTGTGAGTTGGGCAACATGATGGGACCCTGTGGTGAAGAGGGCAAGTCTCTGGCAGGTACAGAGAGCTGAAGCACCGGAGCTGAGGGGTGAGGGTCAAGGCCGGGTGAAGACCCTTCAGAAGTTCTTAGACTATTCTGCGGCATGAGAACATGGAGCACGTTTGAGGCAGAGAACACAGGAGGAGAAGTGGCTCATGGCAGTGGGGTTTGTATCTCAAACGTGGGTAGCAATTTAAGCATGTAGGAATTTTCCAGGTCAGGGTTCATCACAGAAGTTTGCAAAATCTGCCTCGAAGCACATATGTATCGAAATCTTGCTTTGAATCCGATCTTGGGTGAGAGAGAGAGAGAGAAAGAGCAGGGGAGCTCATCTGATCATCAGACAAGAGTGGAACCATCTGCTGCTTCTCTTCTAACCTTGGCCATCAGATAGCTCTGCGTAAGAGCGAGGGTTCAGTTGCTCTGTCTTCCATACCTCTGATTTCTGACACATGTCCTTCTGTCCTTTCTTAAATTATGGGAACTCATTTAGTATGGAATCTAGGATATGATAAGAAGTGTGGTGTGGGTGGGGTGGGGACATTCTTCCTGACTTCATACACAAGCCAAATGTCATGAAATATAATCTTATTTTATTTATTAAGCAGGCAGTGATCTGATACATGTTGTGGAAATACACTGTTGATATTAATTCGGTTAATCTTCTTAACAACTCTTATGGAGCATGTATCATCATTGCCCCTATTTTCAGACAGAGAAACTGAGGCAAATAAAAAGGTAGGAACTTGCCCAGAATTGCCAGGCTTACAAAACTAAGCTGTGAATCCACTGTTTTGGCCAGTGCTTGAATATTGGTCTGTGTTGTCTGGTCACAGAGCCACTGGCCTCATGGGCTACTGGTCACGTGGGAGTGCAATTAAAAATTAAAATTTCACTGGATATTTTTTAAAAAATGATTTATTTTTTATTTTTTTAGTTACCTGTCTGTGTGTGGGTTTGTGTACATGAGTGCAGTCACTGGCAGGGGCCGGAGGCATGGGGTCACCTGGAGCTGGAGTTAACAGATGCTTGTGAGCCACCGGGTTGATGCTGAGGACTGAGCAAGGTCCTCTGTCGAAGTTCTGAACCCCTGAACCATCTCTGCAGTCCAAGTTTGCTGGGTTTTAATTGGAGCAGCTGATGTGGCTTGTGGCCTGATGTTGGGCAGTGTGGTTCTAAGGTACCAGATGAGCTCCCTCTTGCATTGGGGAGAAGCCTATGGCACTGATGGCCATCAGCACCAAGTATCAAGAGAACGAAAGATTCCTTTTCTAACCGGTGCTACATGCTAAGCCTTACTATACATGAGGAATTGTGTAGCAGTCTATATCTCCACTACTTCTAACTCTCACATCATAAGGCAGAAGACTGTGAATTTTTTAAAAATGGGGTTGAGGAGAGGCTCTGTGTGTAGAGTGTTTGTGTCGTAAGCGGGATGGCCTGAGTTTGAACCCACAGAACCTACACAAAGTGCATATTTGTTAACCCAGCTCTCCTGTGGCAAGATTCTCCTAAGACAACAGAATCCCCAGAAACTCAAGGGTCAGGGAGCCTGGTGTACACAGCAGTGAACAAGAAACCCTGTCTCGCATAAGGCAGAAGGTGAGGACCAACACCTGATTCTGTCCTCTGAGTTCTACGGCATAAGTGTGCCCATAATCACACACACATACACACACACACACACACACACACACACACACACACACACACACACACGAGACAGAGAGAGAGACAGAGACAGAGAGAGAGACACACAGAGACAGAGACACAGAGACACAGAGAGAGACAGAGACAGACAGAGAGACAGAGTTCTTCTTTTTCATTGTAGCAAGCCTTCCCCAAGCACTCACAGCTCTCAATTCTCCCCCAATCCTTGGCGGTAGGCACTTTCCCTAACAGCCCTCTTTGCAGGAAGAGGACACCAACATTCTGAGAAAGTACCTGTGAAGGGCTGCCTAGCCAGCAAGCGGAAGAGCCAGGACCTGAACTAAGATGTGAACGGCCCCAAAGCCAAATTAGCCCCAATCTTTCTAATCACATGTGTTTCCCTGTAACTCCACGGGTCATGATCTTGTCAGTTTCCTCCAGAGTGAAGCTTCCCTTGTGACCCAAGTCAGCACTTTCAGAGGGAAGAATGGGGAAGACAGAGGTGAGGCAGAGGCGGGAGAAGCGCTGGGTCAGCACAGCTGGAAGAGCTGGTGAGGAACACATGGGACAGGAAGGCTCTGCAGCCGCAGGAGCAGCGCCAGTCCCCTCTGCTCTCAGGAAAGGAAGGAGCCGAGCGTGTCTCTCAGTTTCCCCATCTGTCAGATGGGGATGAGGACACTTCTGAGAACGAACCAGGCAAACTCAAGGGTGGTTCGCTTTTCCTGAGTTGGAGCTTGTCCTGGAATTGAGGCCTCAGGAGGACCATGCTGCCCCACTGTGGGCGAAAGGAAGGCAGGGAACTTCACAGGGGAGGGTCGGGTGGGCGGCTGGCCGCTGTGCATGGCTGTCGACTGAGATCACTGCCTTCCCCTTCCAGCTGCCTGGGGATATTATAAGGTTGCAGAGACAGCAAGAGGAAGCACTAGCTTGAGGGCCTCTTTGGGGGGGGGGGTGGGGAGGGGAGCAGACGAGTCGGACGCTAATGAAAAAAACATTTGGCGTTCAAGGTGACTGCAAGGGTTGGGGGTTTGTTGGGTCAGGGTCTGGCTTTAGCTGGAAACAAGTCCCCAGATGCAGAGGGGCCAGGCTGGGCACAGCTGCTGAGGAGGTGTCTAATACAGACCTTGTTGACGTAGGCTTCTTGAGAGTGGCAGACCTCAAGACCTCAACTCTGAGAAGATGCCCTGTGGGGCAGCTGTGGTCTTGAGGTCTTGGGGCCCAAGCATCCTGGTGTCCTCTGTCCTCTGCCTCCAACCGGGGTAGCTGTTACAGTGGTTTCCCAGTTCATCCAGAGATGGCATTTGCTGGATAACTGGGGCACAGGAACCCACTGAGATGGTAAGGTTGGGATGAACTTGGGGGACAATTTCTAACTGGCCTCTTCAGCTGCTGAGCAAGTATCCTGTCTAGTTCTCCTCCTCATTAGAGGGGGCCAGAGCCAAAATCTGCCCTCCCAGAACCCCTGCCAAGGACACACCTCTAGTTCACAGCTGGGTTGAGGCCTTAAACTGCTTGGCTGAAAAAGAATTGAGGCTGAGTCTCCACTTCTGATTGTAAGGGAAGAATTCCACGGTTGCAGGTCAGCCCTCCCTACTTCCTTCTAGATGCCCAGAAACTCTTAAAAGCTGAACATCATGAGAGAGGTGTAGTCTAGAGGGCAGAGTGGAGAAACTGAGTGGAGGGCCATGGAGCAGGACATTGGTCTTCAGGTGGCTTCTGTGAAAACTGACATCCCGTTTGCTGGAAGAAGTTACAGGAACAAGCGTCTAGGAATGTTCTCACATGGAAATGCCCATCTAGCCACTGAACAAGACTCCATCAGCAACAGCCTTTATCTCTTTGAAGAAAAAGGGGTACTTGTAGTGTACTTGGTAAAAAAGGAAAGTCCCCTTCATTCTCATGGGACCCTTGGTTTCTCCTAGGGATGAAGTTATGTCTGGCCACACAAATGCTTCTTGAGCCCCATGTAAGATCCCTGAGCAGGGTTAACCCACTGTCTCTTGCTCCATCATGGTTTCTAGGTGCCTGGCTGTATTAGAGAGCTCTGAAGATGTTGCAAGTTGTAGGTTGCCTGGGGGCCTCCCATGGGAAGCCCTGCCTCCGGATGTCCCTTTTTGGGTATCTTTGTCAGGCCATAGGCAGTCTTAGTCCTTCACAGGGCTGGAGAGCCACCCACTCTGAAAGGGACCTTGGGGTCATCTCTTTCAGCTTTCTTAGGAGAAGGTCAAGTAAACCTAGTCCCAGAAAGGAGAAAGCATTACTAAATGGGAATTAGAGAACTTTCCAGAAGTGCCTTGCAAGGGCTTTCTGGAGAAGAGCCCTGGAGTGGGCAGGAAGTAGACAGCCAGGAGTCTGCACTAAGGGGTTATGGGAAGAGTCAGGCTGTGGAATACTTGGAAATAGTCTCCTGCCACAGGCACCTCCAGAATCAGGAAGGCCATCTTCCTCTAAGCCTAGTTCTGCTCCCCTTGGACTTACGTAGAGGGTGACACATATAGAGGGGAAGTCAGTGGACGGCTCCCCACCCGCCCTGACAGTGAGTGTTCTGTAAGGACAGTCATCTGCTGAAGGGTACTCTCACTGAGTGTTCCAAGAAAGCCAGATGCTAAAGCTGCCTGGACCGAGTATCTCCCAGGTAACAAGGCCACCCCAAATCAGGCACCACTTCTAGACAGAGCACAGAGGATTCTGATCATCCCAGGGCCTGAGGAGGTGTTTTGGGAGCTCTCAGGTGCACAGAACCTGGGAATGGAAGCTAGTGTTGGGAAAGGCTGTAAGCCAAATCGGTCTTCCTGTTCACACCTCCTGCTCCTCTGGAAAACAGCGTGTGACAACTGCTTAAAAACCCGCTGTCCCTTCACACTCAAAAATCTATTTCTGCCCACTTTTCCCCTGTTTTACATAGAGGATGCAAGTTCCCAGCACCGCCCCCCCCCCCGAAAAAATACAAAGCAGAAAGCCCTCCAAGTCTAAAGAGATATGATAGGCCTGGGCGCCGGCTCCCCACATCTTCCAGCGCACAAGGCCTCCCGTATTCCTGCTCAGAAGCAGAACGGCTGTTCTTGCCGAAGACAATGTGGTTCTAATATATATCAACAGAGCCACAGAAAAGCTCCCCCTCCCCTCTTTTTTTTTTTTTTTTTAAGAAGTTAACTTCATTTCTAGAACTTGTGTGTTTCTCATTAGTAACGCTGTCTTTTGAAATGCAGCCGAGGGAGGCGATTCCAGTTGAAATCAAAACTGATATGTGAGCATTTGACTTAAACGCTGCTCTGTGCAGGCCTGCCCGCTGCCTCACTGTGGCTGATGCCCACAGAGATGGGACACGCAGGGCAGAGGACCAGCAGGGCAGCGGACCAGCGGGTCTGCGGTCCCCAGTTCTCTGTAGTAAAGGAAACCTCTAGGCTGGTATATTTCACCTCTGTCCTTCATATCAGGCTGAGGAGAAGGGTGACCACCGCTAGTGACCTAGTGACCTTGACGGAGGGAAAGTCACCTTGGCTGAGTGACCTCGATGCTAAGCACCGTTGGAGGGCTCCAGCCATGACAAGAGTTACAACCTGAGCCATTCTTGGATGACAAGAGTGGGCTGCACACATTCCACGGGTGGGGAGGAGGGTCACATTGCTTCCCACCTTCTAGGTTTTTAGCTTTTCCAAGTGGAAAAGTCCCCCCTGGAGTCTTCTGGGCCTCTTATGGCATCTCTATCCCATGTGACCAGGCCTTCTGGAGAATATTAAGAGGATGGAAAATTCTCTTCATGGCAGGCCAAGGGGTCTGCTCAACCTTTCTGCCAATGGGGGCCACTTTCTTGGTATCCAAATGTGTCTGTCACTTTCTAGGTGGACATGCAATTTTGGGGGAGCCAGCCCAGGTCACTCATTGCCTTCCTAGCCTTCACTTCACCCAGTGACCCCCAAATTAGATTTCTTTTTTTTTCCTTAATAAAAAAACCCCTCGTTCTTGGGAGAGCTGATGTGGGTTGCTCTCTGCTCAAAGGGATTGGTTTCAAGGGCAGCAGAAGGCTACAGGCCCTTCCGCCGCCGCCACCGGCCCTGTCTAATCAAATTTCCCCATTTTCATGACCCAGCTACCTCCTTCCTTCCAGGAAAACCCTTCTCTTTCTACCATCCCTGGAGGACAGTGATGACTTCAGCCTTACACCATCAGTTTGGGCAGCTGCAGACTGATAATCAACAAGGCGACAACTTTTAACCAAATTGCCCCTTATCTCTGATGGTATTATTTGACTTTGCGAACTCCGTGCCTTGTCTCTTTACCCAGGGCTGTGGCCTTCCTGAAGACTAGTGTCTCTTCAGAGCCTGTCTTCCCAGCTCCCAGTCACACAGATTCAGTATGGACTCGCAGGCCAGAGAAGCAGTTAATAAAATAACAAAATGTTTCCTGGGAGCAGCCAGATGGCACAGTGGGTACAAATGCCTGCCACCAAACCCCAAGCCTGAAGACCTGTGGTCCATCCCTGTGAAAGAAGAGAAATAAGCCCTGCAATTTGTTCTCTGACATCCACACTTCAACACACACACACACACACACACACACACACACACACACACACACACACACACAGAGGGGGCGGTTACAACTGTTTCTAACCTGACTTCTCGTCTGTTCTTTCAGTGGTGACCCCTTTAACAAAATGGTGAGTCCACCAGGTGGGCAGAGTCGTTCTTCACAGATGACTTTCCCTCTAGGACCCTTCTGGTTGGAGTCATCAGGTCGGACATATGCCTGGCATGGCATATGCTTGACTTTGCCGAATGCCTTCCCCAGCTCTGCCTTGCTTAAGGAATCAATGGACCCTCCGATCAGTCCATTCCATTACCCAGTGAGAGAGCCTAGGGGGCCATCTCCTCCTCTCTCCCTCACTTCAGGTTAGGTTTGGGCAAACAGGAGGCAGAATACTGTAGAAAATAATAAGAGGC
>CABHPQ010175449.1:8350-40613 GCA_902168405.1 Peromyscus aztecus
CACACACTCTCGTGCGCGCACACACAGAGCCACCACGTGAAAGTCCGATATAACATAGTTCCAGCTGCTGTCTTTTAAGACATGATAGTCCATCTGGTCCCACAAGAGACGCAGTCTTCTGGGATGCTCCTGGCTCTTGACCTCTGCTGTCTTCCTAGTTGCGGACACTGACCAGCTCAGCAGGAAGAATGGAAAGCTGTCCTTAACCTCTCACCTAGGAGTTGACCTGACTCTTTCCATCCAGGAAAACTGCAGGAGATCCGCTGCTCTGGGACACTGGGAGGACAGAGCCCTTCCTGTCACCACGCACCCTGGCAACCACGCTTTCGTTGCACCGGTCTTGAGATGCAGAGCCGGCTCTTGTGGGTCTTGCCCGGCCCTCCTCCCACCCTGCCACAGACTGCTGGAGACCTGCTGTACTCTAGCCGGCAAGAGAGCACTGGGCCGCTCTTGCCCTGGTGACAGGTCGCTGGGGTGGCCTTGTTCCAGCCCTGGACTTGACAATCCAAACACAGACTAGACCAGAGCCCTGGGTTTGCACCACCACCACCCCTCCCCGGCTTGGTCATGCAGCTTTCACCAAGATTCCATGTTCAGCCTCCCCAAGCTGCTTCCCCTTCAGTGTGACCTGGTGTCCCCCAAGGTAGCAGCGAGAAGTGTGTATGCTGCAGACTCTGGTGGGAGGAAGCTGAGTGAGGGGCTCGGGCCCAGGGAGGGTGCCCTTGGGGGACAATACGCCCTCCTCACCTCCCTCTAGTGGGTATGGTCCAACAAAGGGCGCCCGGGGCTGACTTGGGATTGCCAGGGCGAGGATCCACGACTTGGGTGTCAGTCTAGCCGACAGCTGTACGCACTACTTTTCCTCTCCTGCAAAGGGGCTCGGGTTCAAGCCAAGGGAAGCAAGGGGTGAACGAGATCGGGGGAGGCCACACACTCACTCCCTGGAGCCCACGCCACGAAGTGTTCGACCTGCGCCTCCAGGGGGCGCTGCCGCCCTTCTAGCGGGCTGCAGAGCCACAGCCCGCCGCGGCGCTTTCCCACCTTGTGCAGTCTGAGAGCCCGAGACCCAGCCACACTTCCTTAGAAGATGGGATTCTTAATCCTGGTCCCTCCTTTGCACCCTCAACTCCGCGTCAAAGGCGTGCCAGCCTCTCTGCTCCCCTGGGCCCTCTTTGCTCTGTGACTGGAGTGCATGCGTTGTCTGCAGCAAAAAACAGCAAAGGTCTCCTCTCCGCAGAGGCTGGGGAAAGCTGGGGACCGGGAAGCCGGCCCTCAATGGGATCCTAGGGAAAAAGATAAGCTTTCCATAATTTGATTTTTAAAACGGTACAGGTTATTTAGCATGCTCGCAGCGTGCAGTCAACTCCAGGGAGTCTGTGTGTGACACCTGCTGGCTCCACCCGCAGACTCCTGGGTGGGCTGGGGGCAGTACGTCGCCACCACTCCCAGCTCCTCTGAGTTTCCTGTGCTAGGCCTTGACCCTTCCTCCCCTAGCGTAAACGTTGGTGTTGGGTTTGAGGCTGCAACCGCCCAGCCCGCTCCTGATCAGTGTGTTAGCCATTTCCTCACAAGCGTCCCTGGTGTGGAAAGCCCAGTGCCGCGAGGACAGCAGCTGACCCGATTCGCAGGAATTTGCAAGTGGAACAGGCAGCTGAGCTCCGGAGGGAGCTGGGACAGCCCCGCGGAGACTTCAGACCTGGGGGCGCAGCTGGCCTGCCGCTGACTCCGGGCGGGACCTCGGCTTCTGCACGCCGGGGCCCCGCGGCTCGTTGATAGCCGGGTGGGCCAGTTTTTCTGCACCCGGCGTTGTTGGGGGTCTAGCCGGTGAGCGACTCGTGGGCGGGCTCTCCCAAGGAGTGCGCCCTAGACTCGGGCCAGCACTTGGGCCTCCCCGGGTCTGAGCACCCCGAAGTTCCGGTGAGGGTTCCAGGTGAGCAGGAATGTTCCGGGATGGGCAGGTGCAGCCCGCCGAGCCTGCAGCCGTGCGCGGCTCAGCACCGCCGCACCCCTCCAGGCCGCAGGGGCTCCCCGGGCCGCGCGGCTGCGCTCAAAGGCGCGAGCTCTGGAACTCTTCCCCACCTTTCCAGCCGGGGCAGTGCTGGGGCTGGGTGGGCCCAGAGTTCTTCTGAGGCCGGGGTGTGCCAGGTAAACATGTTTACAGCAAAACCCTGGCTCCGGAGGTTTGGGGAAAGAGGGTACAGCTAATGGGAAGGTGGAAAGCCCATCTACCCCAGGGGGGAAGCGGGCGGTTCGGTACCCAACACACACTGGGCCTGAAGGTGCGAAGCCTGCTGCTGGAGAGGTTGCCCCCGCTTCAGGTGAAGAGGAGACCGGAAGCACGGGCTCAGCCTCGGGTCGCCACCCGGTGCGTGTCTGTCCTGGGGGGTCTGAATGAAGAGAAAGTTCCCTCCCGTTCTCCAAATTGAGAAAGGCTGTGGAAGGAATGAGGCGGTTGGAGAGAGGGAACCGCAGGCATCCTGGGAGCTCAGGCTCGGGACCAAGCGCTAAAATGAAAGCACCCTATGGAACCCACTCGGGAAAGGGTTTCTTAAACCCCCGAACTCTCCGAGGCGTTCTCCTACTTCCACGGTGTTCGTCAAATTTATTCTGAAGTGGTTAAGCCCTGCAGGACACTGAACACGGAGTCGCATGTCCCAGGCTCACTGTGTAATCCTTGAGAACCGAAGACTGGGGGGAAGGGGGGAAAGAGGACCTTCTGCTCCTGAATTACGTTTTTACCAAAGAAACGAAAATTTATATTCACTTCGACGAATAAAATAGAAGGCTTTTACCTTAATATGAGGTGGTTTGCGTAGTGACCGCCTGCCGCCTGTGCTTAGCCTTTGACGGCTCTCAGCGTGCTGCTCACGTCCACCCACTTCCCCGCACAGTTGAGGTTATTGTAATTGTCCTTTGAGAAGAGTGGCTGAAAAGCATCTTTTGGAGGAACGCTTTTGAATTGTACAGTTTCTTTAAAAGATCTATGCTCCTCCAAGCACCCGCTAACGTAAGTGCCCTTCGGTGACTCGTTTGGGGCCAAGGACGGTTTGCTTCGTTTTGTTCAGGCGCATCGCGTCTGAAACGAAGCTGCGTGATGTAGATCCGTGCCATTTCCTGTCACCCTATTCCAAAGGGGCTGGAGTGCCTTTCCATTCACACGCTCACAAAGTAACTAAACCTTTAGGAGAGCTAGGAAGCCTAACAGTGCACGTCAAATTCGATTAATTTTCCTGGCGGCTGGACAATGAACTCAATTTTTGCTGAGAATGAAGATAATGCATGTTTTGAGACGCTGGAATAGTATTTTCCTAAAATTTAAAAATGATTGTTCTTCACCCATTCCAGATGGGCTCTTCATTGTTTGCCAATGGATCGCAGATGCCCACTCCTTTAACCAAGTTGGTTAGCTGCTTATGAAATGTACATTAGCTGATTAAAGCTTACATATTGGAAGAAATTTCTTCTGGAACATTCCACATGTCTTGACACTAATTATGAAATTAGTCAGTTGTCACTTCCATAAACAAACTTTGTTTTGAAAACAGTGGAGGAAAACAGACTGCACATATAGCCATAATTGATCAAAAGTATGGACAGAACTATTTTACATTGGGGCAAGGGCGGTACATGCTGGAGAAGAAAATCCAGATCGGATTGCCTCGGCCCTTTGAAGCAGATAATCATATAAACGTGTTAAGACGTGGAAACGAAGCCGGCCAGCTAACGAAGCAGAAGTACAAAATGCAAAATGCCCTTTGGACTTCTCTGAGGACTCGGAAAAAGCAAAGACCCAGAAGCTGAGCTTCCACCAGTGTAAGGAAAAGTGTCGTCCTGGGAGAGGGGATGGGCGTTGTCTTAGTGTGTGAGATTCGAACTGAGTCACCTTGGGCTCTGTGTCTGGGTTAACAGGGAAACCTCGAGCAAACCTGCGCCTTTAAGACTCAGTTGCTATCCAAACACAAGTAAACAGAGTGGACCATTAGCGGGCGCCGGGCGCGGAGGCGGAGCCTGGGTGCAGCGGCCCCACTCCGCCGCAGGACGCCCGCCGGGAGGGGAGGCGGGGCCGCTACTAAAGCCTTGGACTCGGGGCGAGGGGCAGCCTGGGGCGGGACGCGGGCTGCGACGGAGCTCAGCGCGCTCGCCGCCGGAGGGGGATGGCCCTGCAGGGCTGCGGGCTCCGACTTCACCCGCAGTCCGCGGCGGGAAAGCGGCCCGGGCACCCCGGTCTAGGCGAGCGCTGAGCACGCCTCCAGAGCACGCGCGCTCTTTTTCCACATTCCGCTCCCACGGACTGACGAAGAGCACGATCCGCTCGCCCAGATCATGTCCTCGGCTCCCGGGACTTCGCGCCGAAAAAGAAGTTCGCCCAGCTTGGACCTCACGACCTTTCCAAGCTGTGCGCGCTGCTGCCCCGACCTAGTCTGAACCGCGCTGCCCAGGCAGACCTCGGCGCTGGCGGTGAGTGTCTCGGGGCCCGGCTGTAGCTGTCCGAAGGAAGGAAGGGATGTGGGGGTTCCAGGAGCGCCCCGGTTCTGTGTGGAGAGCCACAGGTTCAGAGAAGGAAAAGCACTCCTGTGGACCCCAGTCCCGGGCCTCGTGCTCTGGCTCCCTCCGGTCCCTCGCGCGCAACTCCCAACTAACACACCCAGTCGAACTTTTGTGTGCTGCCCCGAACTTGTGTGTGTTTGGTTTGGGTAGATTTACGCCTTCGGCAAGATTTATAAAAAGGCGGATCGTCGTATTTTGTGGTCAAACCCCATCATCCCAAGACGTTGCTCCCCCGCTCTAGAAAGCCCGACCCACGCGTCCTACAACAGCCCCGGCTCGCAGCACAAAAGGGCCGGGACACACGGTGCGGTCAAGCCGGCGACTCCGAGGGCACATTTCACGGGGGGAGAGTCCAGTCATAGGTGATTTTCCCCCCAAGCGTGTGCTGGCCTCTTGCTTTTTCCTTCCGCTCCCGCCTTTGCCGAGAGGGCAGCAGGCAAGCTCCCGAGGGGCTGAGACGCTCCGATTGTCGGGAAATAGCCGGGAAGGGAGTCGCGGTTGTAGGAAGAAGGGAGGACCAGGTGTTTGTGGAGACGGCCGCGCCGAGTCAGTCTCCCCACCTGTGAGCAGAGAACAAAAGAGCGCTGACTGCTCCCGAAGCGAAACCGACTCCACAAACTGCAGTCTTGAACAGAACAAGAAAATGACCCAGGAGGAGCGAGGGAGCGGAGACGAACCCAGATTATGGGGAAGGCATCCTAATTTAATTAACTCCTTGGGAGGGCAGAGGCGCGGGGAAGGGGCAGGAACTCGGTGGCTGCCCCCTGCACCTAATCAAGTCGTCCCCCCCCCCCACACACACCATCATGAGCTCTTTCTTCTAGAGCTCTCTGGTTTATATAAAATTCTGCTGTATTTGAGTATTCAGCGAGCATACCCATCTATCCGTCATTTCACTCCAGAAATCAATACAGATGGGTTAGCAGATGACCCCAAACTGTATTATTTTTAGATAATTCAGTGTAACACCTCTGTTACCAAAGTTGAAGGTCCTTTATCAAATTACAGAGAGCCTGTGTTCCCCGGTGTTTTGAACGTCTCAGTAAACTGAAATTAGTATGTACAGTTCTCCCCTACTGACAACCAGTGAAACTTACAAAACGTCTAACGCCTGGGAATTCCATTGAAAACTGATGAAAGAAATGTAGCCTCATCTCCATTGAACCGTTTATGACTTTTCATGGTTTAACTTTCTCTCCTCGCAAAATTAAAAGTAACCAGTGGTCCGAAACAGGCTGGTGGAGAATTACTGACAGCGGAGGACTCGCAGTTAGTGCCTGAAATGGAGTGTGCACTCAGCCCCAACAAAACGAAAGTACCGTAGAGCTCTGCGTTCACTTAAGCCATGGCTTGACATACATTGCTAGGGACTAAAGCGGGCTATGGGAACCTGAACTCCCTCGTTAGCTACGCCAGCGGTGTGTGGAAGGTGTTGAGGGGAGTTCTGTTTGTGAAAGGGTTTCGGATGGCACACTGGCTTGCTCTTCCTTTGCAAATTAAAGCAAACTTACTGTGAAGTGGCAGTTTGGGATGAACAGAAATGATAAAAGTGTCCTTTATGCAGTATACGTTATTGGGAGGAGAGTGGCCGCAGACAGAATTAAGATTGTGACCTTTATGGCCAAGTTCACTTAGAGCATTTAGAGTAAAACAAATCACAAATGCTGATAGTCGTTCTGACGACCAACACTCCATCCTGGCCCTACACGGCCTGTGCTGAGGACCGTGCATTGCCTCTTGTATTTATTTCTAAGAAATCTAGTCTGGGAATACACCCAACTAATAATTTCGGCTTCCTCTCTATGTAGAAGAGAGGCTGCTTTTCAACACTAGGGGGAAAATGTTTTGACTCCCTGGAAAATCCTCATTACCCACGGAGAAGGAACTGAAGATGAAATTTATTATTTTTAATTGAAGAGAAAATAATCAGTGATGTTAGTAGAATCTCCCTCCCCCCCCCCCCCCCCCCATAGGAGAGTTTGAGGGCTGAACAAAAGTGAATAGTGATTTGTGTGGTGGGAAAGTTTATTACTAATGGGAGTTTACAGTTTCGGTTGAATGGTCTGACTGAGACCCTCTGACTGTTACACACCTCTCATTAACTCCCAGCCTGAACTCCCAGACCGCATACCACCAGGCAGAAGCAGTTCATTAATAAATCTCTTGTCTCCAGACTGTTCCAAGCAGCGGAGGAAGGTGGGGGCCCACGGAAGCAGCAGTTCCAGCCCTGCCAGAGCGCTGCGTCCTAGCGTAGCCCCCTGAGCCTGCTGGCAGATACACCCCAAGCACCACTTCATAAACGCGTGGGGAAGAAAGTCTGGTGTAGAAGGGGTGAGGGGGGCAGGCCCTCTCACCCTCTGCCGGGTCCCAAGCCTCAGGTGTTGGGGTTAGCCGCACGCTTGGCCGGCTTGCTTGCTTGCCTGGCGAAGTTCTTGCTCTGAACCCCGCACCTGGAGGCCACCCTCGGCGGGGCTGGCAGATCCCGCTTATACCAGGGGGTGGCTGTGGGAGACTGTGGGCCCGCTGCGCACGCAGGTGAGGCGCTCCAGGGAACCCGGGCTGCCCAGGGCGGAGGCAGACAGCAGGCCACACACACCCCGGGCCTCCCGAGGGTGCCAGGTCGGGAGGCAGACCCCTCATTGAGAGCCTGGTGCTCAGTCTGGGAAGAGGGGTTCGGGCCTCAGAAACGTTCTGTGTCCTCACCCCAAGCGCGCTGGCGTCTGAACCATCTGGAAGGGATCTTGGTAGGGGTGGGAGGAGGGGAAGGGGTGAGTCCAGGCCGAACCCAGCCCCCGGGTGTCACTTTCCTTTCCTGCGGGCCCGTCACTGCTGATAAATGGGAGGAAGGCCGAGGAAGGCGCAGGAAAACCAGCGAGGTCAGCGCGGGGCGAAGCGGAGCCCTGCTAGTGCCCCGGGTGAGCGCGGGCGAGGCGACCACAGTGGGGCACAGCGTGGGGACAAGCCACGCACGTGGATCGAACCAGGCCTTCGGGGCCTGCGGCGTCCCGGGGAGCTGGCCAGCTTCTCCGAGCCACACAGCTGGCTCTGGGCCTTGGGGCCTTGACCCCTCAGCCCTCCTGATCCCCCCCCCCAAGAGGATGCGGGTGACCGGGGTCCAGGCTGGCGCAGCGCCGGAGCCCCCGTCCGCCTTTCTTCCCCGGGCGGAGTCCCCTCTCCCGGAATCCGATCTTGCTGCCACCCGCTCGCCAGAGGGCCACTTGCCGCCCGGGCCCTGGTGTCTTGGAGACGGGAACTTAGGAGATGTAACCGGCGGGGTAGCCCAAGGACTCGCGGGGCTGAGTAATAATCACGGTGTCTCCCTCTCTCCCCTGGACGTTTTTAGGGCCTCCTCTGAGAGCTGCTGTTTTTTTCTTTCTCTCGCGCCCGCCGGCCTCTGAGACCTGGAAGAAGGGGGCGGCTTCCCGCAGCCCTCCGGAGCCGCCAGGAAGATGGGGAGCAAGGCCCTGCCAGCGCCCATCCCGCTGCATCCATCGCTGCAGCTCACCAACTACTCCTTCCTGCAGGCAGTGAACACCTTCCCCGCCGCCGTGGACCACCTTCAGGGCCTGTACGGGCTCAGCGCTGTGCAGACGATGCACATGAACCACTGGACGCTGGGGTACCCCAACGTGCACGAGATCACGCGCTCCACCATCACCGAGATGGCTGCGGCGCAGGGCCTCGTGGACGCTCGCTTCCCCTTCCCCGCGCTGCCCTTCACCACGCACCTGTTCCACCCCAAGCAGGGGGCCATTGCCCACGTCCTGCCCGCGCTGCACAAGGACCGGCCCCGTTTTGACTTTGCCAACCTGGCGGTGGCCGCCACGCAAGAAGATCCCCCTAAAATGGGAGAGCTGAGCAAGCTGAGCCCCGGGCTGGGCAGCCCCCTCTCGGGCCTCAGTAAACTGACTCCGGACAGAAAGCCCTCCCGAGGGAGATTGCCCTCCAAAACGAAAAAGGAGTTTATCTGCAAGTTTTGCGGCAGACACTTTACCAAATCCTACAATTTGCTCATTCACGAGAGAACCCACACGGACGAGAGGCCATACACGTGTGACATCTGCCACAAGGCATTTCGGAGGCAAGATCACCTGCGGGATCACAGGTGAGGCTGGGAACGACGACGGGAAGGTGCATTTGCCCATGAACTGTCCCGGCAGACTTCCCAAGTGTCACTAACATCCAAATCCCTCCCAAAGCCGGCTTGGGAGAACACCAGCGCTTACCCGCCCCCCCAAGCCTGCCGCTGCTGCTGTATTCGTTGGGATGAGATGGGGTCGTCCTCGGTCCTTGAGCAGGAAAAAAATCTGGTAGCTTGGCTTTGGCCTAGGAGTCAGTAATTCTGTTTCCTCTGGGTCGGCCTCAGTACTGAGTGAGGAGTGAAAAGTTAACCTCAGACTCCGGAGTCCTTCCAACTGGGAGGACTGGGTGGAAGGGGGTGCAGGTTTGGGGGCCGTGGAACCATTTCCCGACAATCCCTGGTCTCTCCCCACCTCCCCGAGTACCTAGAGCCGCCCACAGGCTTTCTTATTCTTTGAGGGGTCTCGAGGTCGTTGTATTTAGCAACAGCTCCATCCTCACACCCTGGATTAGTAAAAGACAGCAGGCTAAAATAATTCCCACGGTAGGGGTGTGGAGGTTTCGCCGAAATCTTATCCGTGACTTCTGAGGTAGGACTTTCGTATCTGTCCCCGAGGCTGTGAAGTGATTCCCAAAATCAGCCTCCACCCCGCTCAGCCTTGCCCTCCGTCTTGATTTGGCCAGTTTAAATCCCAGGGAAAAGCCTGGAGGCCCCGAACGGCTCTTTGTGCAGCCTGTGGAGCTCCAGAAATACGCCAGAGAGGGCGGTCAAGTGTAGATAAAGCCAGACGGCCGCGAATGTTCCCAAGAGTCTGTTAGCTGAGGTTAACTATAAACAGAATTTCACAGAAAATCTAAGAACAACATAAACAATAGACATTCTGCTTCCTTTGCCCTCTCAAAATTTCGTTGGAGTAATTGTGGAAAGTAAATCCTCAGCCAAAGGGATGATCATTTCAGTGAAACTTTGTATTGATTTTCAGGTATATCCATTCCAAAGAAAAGCCCTTCAAATGTCAGGAGTGCGGGAAAGGATTCTGTCAGTCTAGAACTCTAGCAGTTCACAAAACTTTACATATGCAGGTAAGTTCATTTTCTTTAAAATTACTTCATTTTTATCATTAATGGCTTTACAAAAAGTGTTCAAGCCAGGGTCTGTTTCTTAACGGTCTTTTTAGGTTAGCTTTGGGGGGGGGGGCAGATACACTTGTTTTTTGGGTTTTTTAATATAAAATGAATATTACATAACAAAGAATTTTTCTTAACGAACAGGCCAACCAGTCTATAATAAATCCTAATGTTAGTATTGTATTTTTTTCATCCCATCTGCTCCATGTTTAAAACTTCCGTGTTTGGGAGGAAATAAAGGTAATTTTGACAATGGAGCCATGGTGAGATCCCATATGCTCTCTTTCCCAGGGGCCTCGTAATTTATAGCTTTCAGGACGTTGAGGAATAGTTTAATTTTCCAGCAAACAGGAGCTTCATTTCCCGGGAGAATGGAGTTCCCTAGGAGAGGATTGCCCCCCCCCCCTTTCCTGCCCTTGACGTGGCGATGAAATTTGTGGCCACCGAGGTGGTCTTATCAGTGCAATCGGGCCTCCGCGGGCGCCTGTGCGTGTGCTTCACGATTGGCGGGTGAAGAGCCCAGATCTGTCGCTGCAGGTCCCTCTTTTGTTGTCGCGCGCTGGTTATGTTAGGGCTTGGTACAGATAAGACGAAACTGTTGAGGTGGGTGCCCGTGGTGGTGTGAAGGATTAATCCTTTGCCTTGCTTCACATCTGAACAGGAATCTCCACACAAATGTCCCACATGTGGAAGAACCTTTAATCAGAGAAGTAATCTGAAAACTCACCTTCTCACCCATACAGACATCAAGCCCTACAGCTGCGAGCAGTGTGGCAAAGTGTTCAGGCGAAACTGTGATCTGCGGCGGCACAGCCTGACTCACACCCCGCGGCAGAACTTCTAGCGAAGCCCAGGATCTGCCCCGTCCACGCCTCCCACCCGAGGGGCCCACCCCCACCCCCACTGACCCCAGCTCTTCCCAGGCTGCAGCCGCCGCACCTGCAGCTCCCAAGAGTTAACTGTTCTTCCGGAGGACTGAGAACTCTTAGAAAGCCACACACTCCCCCCTTCGCAACCAGCATGTACTAGATCCGTGTAGATATTCACGGCTCATTTTAGAGCTCTGTACATAGTGTCGTGGGTCTTCGTCCCGTTGTGTTGTTTTGTTTTCGTATCTTGTTGGGTGCACCCAGACGTGGAAAATGGAAACCAAATTTATCTTTAAAGACTGTATTTTCAAAATAAAACTTTTCTTGTTTCAACGCTTCTTGAGATGCATCTGCATGCTAGTCAACTTCTGTTTTCCCTGTGGGTTCCAGAGGAGGGGACAACCCTGGAGATTCAATGGGAAGGGTGTTCTTTATTCCTCAGTTTTAAAAACAGGACTTCTCGTTCTCTTAATAAAATTTGAGCACTTCCTTTTTTTGTACTGTGGCATTTTGGAATGGGATCATGCCTGGTTTTTTTTTTTCTTTCAAATATATAAAATTGAATCGCCTTGGAGTCCTAGTCCTCTCGTTTACTCCAGTCCCTACGTTTGTTAAGTTTATTCCTTCAGGTAAATATACTGTAGTAATCATTGTTGATAACACGCTGTTCACTGTTATGCCCTTGAAAGGCCCTGATGGCAAGAAATACAGGAGAGGAGCTTCGTGTTCTGGAAGTCCTTGACCTGTTGTCGAAGTTTATGGTGGGCAACTGCTCCTACTTTAGACTTTGAACACTGATTTCTCACTATAAACACAGACTTTATCCTGCCTTCAGGGCATGAGTGTAAAATCCTCCTGCAGAACAGGAAGATACGGGGATGGAGAAGGGAGGAAGGAGGAACCACTTAGTTGTGTTTGCACACAATATTTCTTTCCAAGGGTGGAGATCAATTCTGTCAGAAGGGTAGGATTTCTCCACAAAGCAAAGTGAGTGAGGTCACTGGCCAAGGTCTGCCCTTGGAAAAATGTCAAGTGTAGGTTACTCCTGGTAGGGAGCTTGCAGGAGATATGTGGTAGCCTTCTAAAGCATGTCACTGTTTCCCAAGTAGCTCTGGAGCACAGGACACTGGGGCAGTGGCAGCCCTGGAGTCAGCAGGATTTGGGTGGAAGGCTCTGGGTGGAGGTAAACAGCAGATGGCTCCAGATGAAAGGAAAATGACTCAATTCAGAGAACATCCCTGGAACCTGTGGCCCAGTGGCCCAGTAGGCGCTCATAAATAGTTTAATACTGAATAACAGGCTGAATCAGGCATTCTCAGATTTCTTTTAAAAACTGTATTATTTGTGCAAGGATGGCTTGTTTAACCTCCGGGGATATCAAGCAACAGGTCTTTCGTTTGTTTGATACCTTAGGATATTCCAGAATGATAGGTGGGGATTTGAAGATAAAATTTGAAATTTCTCACCAGTGCCTGTTTGATATAATTTCCCAGGGGATTTCAAAGCATTTTAGGTTCTTCTGTTATCCTGCTCTCAAGGGAGCTGGATGAGAGTCACCTCTCGGTCTCCCAGGGGCTCATTTCTCCACACCTGTCTCCTCACCTGTCTATGTTCTAACACAACACAAATGCATCCCCAGAAAGAAGAAAGCTCAGAGCCTTCACTAGGAGTGAAGTGTGTGTGTGTGTGTGTGTGTGTGTGTGTGTGTGTGTGTGTGTGTGTGTTTAGAGGAATTAAATGGCTGTTTATTTTCTTCTGTTTGTACAGAATTAACTCTGTGACCTCCCCTAACCCTGCTCTCTCAAGATTCTGCCTGCCTTGACATGGAAGATTTGAATACTTCAGGGCAGGATTAACATTGACTGTCCCCTAGAGACAACCCCCCCCCCCAATCTTTTAGGATTTTTCCATGTAGTCAGACTCACAACCCCACCCCCTTCATACTACAAGTGTCACATTCCCCTGCACAGAGGTCAGATGAATCATAAAAGAATGACCCTTACCCATTACCAAGCTGCAAGCCTGTCCTGGGGGTCCCTACCACAGATAGATGTGTGGGTTGATACGGCCAGCGCATCATTTCCTCCCATTTATTCCAGTTGGTAAAGCGAGGCTCTTAAGTGAAGGAGGAAGCACAGAGAGCCCAGAAGGCAGTTCCTCTTCCCATCCACACACCATTTCAAAAGTCAAGGTCAATTCACATACAATTTATTTCCTTTTTCTTTGATTTACCAAATGTCTGTTGTGTGCTTTTCAGTTGCCGAATCTTGTGACAGTTGCCCCTGCTCTTTAGTTTCATTTTTGCTATTGTTTTATTTAGAAACCAGGGCTTCCACGGCAGCTCAAGCTGGCCAAGAACTTACTTTGTAGCCCAGACTGGCTTTGATCCTTCTGCCTCGGCCTCCTGAGTGCTGGGCTAACTGGCTGAGCCACCACGCCGGACCTGGTTTTCGTTATCTGTTTCTGTCTTATGCACATAGTGGCACATTTAAAGACTCTTGACTTCTCAACTAATTAAAAAATCTGTATGATAGAGCTTAATTTAATAGCTCTTAGGTCCAGTGGCCATCTAGGCTCAGACAGGACCACGCTTTGTGACCTCCACACAAGTGACTCCACACAGTCTTCATGATTCCAGGTAAAATTCTGAACAGTTGATCCCTCTCCAAACTCTGCGGGTTTTTCTCCTCTATGCTTAAGGAAATGAATCTTGTGGGAGACAGTCTTCTGAGACATAATAAGGGCAAGGCAGGTCTGTGTCCTGGGAAACAGAGTTGCTGCTTTTATTTTTTGTTTGTTTGTTTGTTTGTTTTAGTTCAGAGAAGAGTCATTATTTGTGTTTTAGATTAGCCTGTGTTTCCTTACACCCCATCATAGTCAACTTATGAATCAATTGCCTTGGCAAAAGACTTGGCAGAGGAGAGATCACCCATCATAACCACAGTGCAGAAAAATTAATGAACAGCAGTTACAAATGACCACTGAGTTGTGCCTATAATATCATCTTGTCATCTGTGTGTGAGATCTGAAAGACATTTCTGAACACTAATTATATTGTAACCAGTTGCCTGTGTGGAATTACGAGTGAGGGTTAGGTACTCTCATGGGCACTTAGCTTGAAATGCAGGTCATTGCAGCCCAAGCCCTTTATTACTGCAGTAGTTAGCATTATTATTTTGCCATATATCATTGTATAAGAGGAAAACTTCACAAAATCTAACTCTAAGACAACTACCTGCTTTAAAAGTCAGCAAATTCAGAGTCTAAAATTATAAATCGGCCCAATTACCTCTGCTGATAAAATAAAAAACAGTGCCGGGAATTTCCTCATTTCACCTCTGTCTCAAGCCTGGCTAGGCAGCCAGCTCCTGGGAGGTGCTTGGGAAACAGAAGACTGTCAACACATCCAGGTTTCACACTATGTAGAAACAACAGAAAGTCTTAATATAAGATAAGTATGGAATGAGCTGCTTTTCTCATTACCATATCATTTCAATATTATTGTAATAAGGGAAGAGAACAAATTGACGAAACCATATAATACATTGCAAACACTTGTGCGTTGGGAGGATTACTCGTATTCACACTCACCAGTGTGTTATGTTGAGACAGTATTTCTCAATTTTTCCCTTCTAACATGTCACTTGACATTGATAGCTACTACTGATGACAATGATGAGCAATCAAGGGGGTGGAGACACAGAGTGATTCAGCTCTGATGACCTGAGATAATTCAAGTTCATTCTTGTTTCTTTTCTTCTTTTTATTACTTATTGCCTGCACCCCCACACAAATTACCTTATTATCTAAGCTATGTGAGTTTTCTTTATTGAAACAACCCAAAACAAGAATTGATAGTTAAAAAAAAAAACTGTAAGTAACCTTAAAAGCCCACCCCCCCCAAAATTTTGTAAATTATGCCATATCTGCTAGGACAATTTTTAATGAAAGAAACAGAAAATGTATTTAGTTGGAGCTTCAACAACAGAGGATTCTTCTTCTGTTTGATAAGATGTCTTAAGACAGGGTCAAGGGATTTGTAATTCACTGAAGTGACAAGGTCATTTGGACCCAGTTCTTCCCACTTTTCTGTTCTTCCACCTTTACTGTGTAGACTGGGGCTCCCTTCACGGCCACAAGATGGCTGCAGCACCTCCAAGTCCATTGTTCGCTCATCAGACACATTCCAGAGGCAGAAAAAGATGAGCTCTTCTGTGTGTTTCTTAATAAGAACTAGGAATCTCTCCCACAATCCACCTGCAGACCTACCCTGTCTCTTCTGTCTGAAAAAGCAAGCTGTCTTCCTGCTCCTCCTCCAACCACTAACAAGGAGAAGAACACTATCACATGAATGGCCAAGACTATGTGAAATCACACTAGTAGGTCTTCCCCGAAGCCCAGGACTACCTGAAGAAAAACATAGCTAGGAAAGCAGGCTACTGTGAACAGGAGGCAAGTGTCATAAATAAAGTTCCCAAGGGCCGCAGAGATGCCTCAGCCAGAAAATTGCTTGCCCTGCAAGTTTGAGTTCAAGCCGCAGCATGCACTGAAAAAGGCCCTGTGATGGAAGTCACCCACAGTCCCAGGGCTGCAGAGGCAGACACAGGTCTCAAAATACCAGGTGGACAGAGCCGAAGGAACAGTTTCTGACCCTGACCTCTGGCGTCCACATTCACCTGCACACGGATGATCACACACACACACACACACCACCACCACCACCACCACCACCACCACCACCACCACCACCATCACCACCAACAACAACAAATAAAGCTTCTGTTAATAATCTTATGGTGGAGATGCTGATGTCATGTCAGATGCAGGCTATATCACATACACCTATTTATTTCAACAATATAAAATGACAGCAACCTTGGAACACTAACAGAAAGACTGAAACACACCAAAAATGTTAGTAGCAGAGATTCCTAAGTGAAGGACTCAGGCTCGCCTCTCTTTTCCTTTCTTCTTCCTTTTTTTTTTTTTTTTTAAAACTCTTCCTCAAAAATCATGTTTGTATGTTGGGTTTTTTTTTTTTTTTGGTTTTTTTGTTTGTTTGTTTTTCGAGACAGGGTTTCTCTGTGTAGCTTTGGTACCTGTCCTGGATCTCGCTCTGTAGACCAGGCTGGCCTCGAACTCACAGAGATCACCTGGCTCTGCCCCCTGAGTGCTGGGATTAAAGGTGTGCACCATCACCACCCAGAGTTTGTATGTTTTTAAAGACAAAATGTAATACACAGTATTTTAAAAATTCAAAATAAAGCCTTAGCATGCTAAATATATTGGTATTTTTATCTCGATTTATTGCCTTTGCATGGTCGTTGCTTGTCTTTTCCGCAGTCCCGTACAGCCTCCCGTGGCTTCTAACCCCTCTCTTCATTTCGTCGTATGTTTACTTTCTTTCAGTTTTTCTCTCCTTTCTTCCTTGATTTCCACTCAGAATTCCTTGTCCTATTCTTTAGAATTCTTTATCCTGGGTCTGTGTTTTTTCCCTTCTAAGAGCTTCTTCAAGAGTGTTCTTCAAGCTGTCACATTCAAGTATCCAAGAGCCATTTTTTCAAGCCCTCCCCAACCCCTCGGTGAGTTGGAATTTCTGGTGATAAGGACTAAGATCTCTATTTTAAACAAACACTCAGGTAGTTCTTATGTGTGTTCGAGCCGGGGAACTTCTGAGTTAGCCTTTGACACCACGGTTCCCTTATCTTATCCATCAGCCATTTACTATGTGCTTACCGTAATAAACACAAAACAAATCTCAACCTCCTTTCTTTACTTACTCCCTGGCCTTGAAGTTGTCAAATTTTCCTCTGCTCTGATTCCTGCTGCTCTTCCACAGTCTCTCCCATCTACTTTTCTATCATTGCTGCCCCAATTTTCATTTCTTTTCATATTGGTAGACATTCTTGGCTTTGATGTCTTATTTCTCATTCTTTGTCTTCTTAATCTACTCACTAAAGAGGCAAAAATGGAATAAATAGAGTGCAATATTTGATGAAATGGGAACATAGAGTAAAAGGGGGAGAAGCAGGCATCACAGAGTAAGCTTTTGTTTTCAATCTGTTGGTTGAAATATTGTTATTGAATGTCTTTTTATTTTCACTCCTATATGAAGAATATTCGTTTACTATAGTAATACTTTATATATTGAAGTACAAATGTGTGATAGTTTTAAAGTAATAATTAATTTAAATTGCTTTTCAGATTTTTAAAAAATATTAACAATACACAAAAGCCTCAGAGCAGGAGGCATTTTGAGATACAGCTGCGGGACTGTTTATGGACAAGACATTTGACCAGAGGCTCGGTGTCTTGTCTGTAAAACAAGAATTTACTCTGTGAGCTTCCCAGTGACTCTAGCTTGGAAGGTTTACACTTTTCATTAAGAAATAGATAATTGTGGCTTAAGAAAAGTATTGCTGACATCACAAAACCCAGAAAATAAGAAGTCCCACCAGCTCTGGTACATCAATAGAAACAAATGTGACCTACACCTCAGACCGTTCCTTTTGTTTTCACAGAACTACTGATGTTTAGAGAATCCACAGAAGACTGTTGACCAAAAGTAATGAATTCACACTGAAAAGTAAGTGCATTTATTTTTAGGTGATAAAAGCAATCACATTTATTATAAAAGCAAGCAAGCAAGCAAACAAACAAAAAACAAAAAAAAACTCACATAGCATAGAAATATATTAAGGAAGTTTAAAAAATCTACTGTGACCTCTGTCCTGCAAATGAATCATCTTAATTCCATTCCAAGAGACAGCCGCTGTGAGCGTTGGACATGTCTTCACACATGTTTTGCTATGAATGAGCAGATTGTGCGTACACACACACACACACACACACACACACACACACACACAGTCATCTATTTTGTAACTTGATTCCCTTTCCTTGACAAACGTTTTTTGAGATCCAAATACATAGATCTGCCTTTAATGTTATCACGAGAAAACAAAACAAAACACTTTTAGATCTAAAGATTGCTTAAGAATCTGAAACAGAGAAATAAAAAAAAAATAGTTCTGTTACTGAAGTTATTTGCAGAATGCTGCCCTTGACTGACAGCCTTTTGTCCCTGATCTTCATGGCGGCACCTGAGAGCGCCCGAAGGGTTCTGAGGATTCTTCAAGGTGTGTCACATTATGGTTCGCGTCAGCGCACCTTGCTCTACCTCCCTGGCAAGAACTGAAAGATACAGTTCTTAAATCCCCTGGTGACCCATTATCTGTGGATCACTGGCGAGACAGAATGTCATAGCTCCTGCCTCTTCACCAGCATAAACTTCCCAGAGAAACCCAACTGCCGTGCCCTACGTCCTCTATCCAAATAAGAGGGCCAGTGCAGGGGCAAAGAAGTACACTGAGTGGACGGTGATGCAAAGGCTTTTCTCGTCTTTATTTTAATTTATCTATTGTGTGAGAAAACAGTAACCATTTAATTGCAGAGGCCAGGACTGGGAGAGTTTTGGCATCACCTGTCTTCCCGTGGATTATCTGAAATGAAAGGCTCAGTGGGTTGCACAAGCCGCAGCTTTGAGACACCAGGTAATGGAGAGCCATCTTGCCTATGTGAGAACAGCGTACGAGAGCTTAGTTGGTGTTATGGGTCAGAACTGATCACTTCCCATTACCTTGTTCTAAAATAATCAGTGTTTCTCTGTCTTAAAAGCATTTCTTTTGTGAACTGAGTCACAAAGACTCATAACTCTCTAAGGGACTGATTCGCAGGCCTCTGAAATGTTTACCATGTGGCACTGTTTTTGCAACATCGTACACTGACAGTGCTGTGTTGTAAATATTGCAATGTGATGACAGGAAATGGTCGTGGTTTGTGTGGTTCTGATCTAGGGCCATCTAAAAGCTCCTCATGTTATAATAATTGTCTTTACTTACAAAGGGATCCTGCTGACTCTACCTCTCTAGAGATAGAAAAGGAGAAAGATAAAGATGACAATCTTATTAAGACTTGATTGGCCGGGCAGTGGTGGCGCACGCCTTTAATCCCAGCACTCGGGAGGCAGAGCCAGGCGGATCTCGGTGAGTTCGAGGCCAGCCTGGGCTACCAAGTGAGTTCCAGGAAAGGCACAAAGCTACACAGAGAAACCCTGTCTCGGAAACAAACAAACAAACAAACAAACAAACAAACAAAAGACTTGATTGACTCTTTGTTTCCTGTTAGGCAAAAAAAAAAAAAAAAAAAGGACAAATAATCTGACCACCCTTTTCTAAAGTAATACAAAGCAAGTAATCAGATCCTGTGACCTAGACTATTGAAATTGAAAATATATTCCTTCAGCCCTGTGAGAGAAACTCCAGCAGAAAGAGACATGGATACGAATATTTTCTGATACATATACACATGCACAAAGACCTACTTGCTTGTTTTTGTTGTTGTTGTTTGTGTGTGTGTGTGTGTGTGTGTGTGTGTGTGTGTGTGTGTGTGTTGTGGGGATTCTGCTGGGGGTTGAGACAAAGACTCTATCATTGATCCAAATCCCCAGCCCTCATGTATTAAAACTCAAAAGAACATAAATATCCAGTGATAGGAGAATGAATAAAACTCATATTCACACAAAGAACAGCAGATAGTACTAAAATGACCATATAACACGGTGTATTAATCATAACGTTATATATTAAAAAGCAGTTGTGGGATGGGAAGAACACAGCATTCGTAGTTTGAGGACACATAGTTTACATAAACATAATGAAAATATAAAAGGTTCCCAGAAATAATGAACTCCAAAGGCTGGATAATGGTTATAATAACTAAAGAGAAGGAGGAAAGAAATTAAGAACTAGTAAGTATTGACTGGGGACTTAACATTTATGGTCTTTTTTTTCTTTAAAAGATATCTGAAGCAAATACAGAAAGGAAGACAACGGAACTGGACAGTAGCAGTATTGTGTTATAGTCGCCTCTGTACTTTCCTGGATGATTGGAGATCCACAACCTCTCTCTCTCTCTCTCTCTCTCTCACACACACACACACACACACACACACACAACTTGGGATCAAATCCAGGGCCTGCCACAACCTAGTCAAGCATTCTGCAATGGCTCATGTGTGTATGTGTGTGTGTGTGTGTGTGTGTGTGTGTGTGTGTGTGTATGGACACACACACACACTCGTGCTCATAGGGTGTGCATGTATGAAGGCTGGAGGCTGACTTCAGGTGTCTTCTTCAAGGCTCCCCATCTTATTCTTTGAGACAGGGTTTCTCACTGAACCCAGTGCCAGCTGATTCAGCCATACTGTCTGGCAACCAAGCCCAGAGGCCCCCGTCTCTGCTTCCCCTGAGTTGGCATGACAGGTGTATGCTACCGTGCCTTTTTGGGAGGGGGTTGGTTCTAGGGGTCTGAACTCAGGTACTCAGGCCTGCACAGCAAGCATGTTACTTGAGTCATTTCCCAATGCTCCCTGCCCCTGCCCCCAAACTCATTTTCCAAAGAAGAATCAGAACTGAAAAGACTTTGGGGAAATGTCTATTATTGGATATTTAATAAGAAGTTCTTCAGTGGCATTGGTGATGCACTGGGGTGCCAGGGATGATGTGTCTGTGCGCTTGGAACTTATATTCTACCAGAGAGACTAGATTGGAGGAGAAGGAGGAGAAGGAGGAGGAGGAGGAGGAGGAGGAGGAGGAGGGCGCAGTGGAAGAAGAAATTAAATGACATTACATAGAGAATTTTATTTCATCTAAGGATGACAAAGTGGAGGGGCAGAAAAGTTACCTGATTTTTCCAAGATGCAAACTGTTTCTAGAACCTTCCCTTCCCACCTTCCTCACATACTTCTATTACTGTAACAGCATAAGCCAGTTTGCTAAAAACCTAACTAAATAGCTATAAGGAATTTGAACATTTTGAACATGACATTAAATTTACACAGCTTCTTATTAGTTAGGTCACCGCCATGTATCCTCATTTCGTGGGTGAAGGAAAGGGTGAATGGGGAGGAGCAGCGGGGACGAGGGGCTTGCCCAAGGCTCTGGAGGTGATAAGAGTGACAGGTTCTGGGTCAGAACTCAGAACTCTAGCTACTTTAACGCAAAATCTTGACTATGTGTCCCTCGGGTCTTGTTTTTCAGGTGAATGTGTGTCGAGTTCACACATCCCTGTGAAGCCAACCACACTCTAGACACCATCGGGAAACGTACACTAATATCTTGTCAGGTAAATTGTCTAATTCTTTTCATTTTCAAAGTTGGAGATTCATTGGTTAAAAAGCTTAGCACAGCTTTTGTGTTCATCGAGGTGTGCAAATTTCCCCCTCCAGATGGACAAAGAATGTGTGGGGTTATCATTTCCCAAGCTGGGACTGCACTGCTCAGAGCTCTGCAGACGGTTGCAGACGAGAGCTCACCCACAGCTGTAGTAAGGGAAAGAGAAAGAGAAGGAAAAAGAAAGAGAAAGAAAAGGCCCATGACGAGCTGATCCACTCGATGGTGTTACCAAACTCCAGCATTTCAAAGTTTCCACTGATTGGCTTCATTTCTATCTATTATAACAATCCTACTGTGATGAAATCTAAAGGTGATAATTCTGGCTCCTTCCCAAGTCCATTAGAAAATAAATGGTCATTTGTAGAAATAAAATTGTTTTGTTTTTGTTTTCATTGTTGGTTTTTTGTTTGTTTGTTTGTTTGTTTTGTTTTGTTTTTGAGACAAGGTTTCCCTGTTTAGCCTTGACTATCCTGGAACTTGCTCTATAGACCAGGCTGGCCTCGAACTCACAGAGATCTGCCTGCCTCTGCCTCTGCCTTCTGGATGTTGGGATTAAAGGTGTGCACCAACACTGATGGGCTGAAGTAAAACTCTTTAAATAAGAAAACACACATAGCCCCTTCGTGCTTTAAAGACGAAAACAGAAAACCCTTTTGTATCACCTGTGTGAGTAGACAAGAGGACACTTAGAGGAATCAAGTCTGTCCTCCCACCAGGCGGGCCTCAGGGATTGGACTCAGGCCAGCAAGCTTGGTGGCCAGCTCCTTTACCTGCTGAGCCATTTTGCTGGCCTATAACGAAGTTCGTAAAGCAAATATATTCCAAAGTGAATTTAAATACACAACTGCAGGATGCAGTGTGGCCTAATTCCACCACCACCCTGGACTCCATTTGCAGAGCTCACACTCCACCCACATGTCCGCTCAATACAGCTCACACTCCACCCACATTCCCCTCACTACAGCTCACACTCCACCCACGTGCTCCTCACAAATCTGATTACAGGTTGAGGTTGGAAGCGCTTACTATTGATTGGTTCAGGAGTGCCTGAGAATTACTTGTTATCTTCAGTTTCCAGCGAGTTCTCTTTCCTGGGCTGATGTGTGAAGCCTGCCTTCTAAGGATCTCTCCAGGATCCTTATTAAGAACATCTGTAGGGAGCATCAGGACGAAGTGTTGAATTTCACCCATTTGGATTTCATTAAAGTGTCTATAGTTGTCAAGCGTTTGGAGAGTCAAGACACCAAGAGTTTGGGGTTTGACCCAGAGGAAATTGGTCTTCATTTTAAAGCTAAACAGGAGAGATAAATGAGCCAAAGTTTTCTTTCTTTCTTTCTTTTTTGAGAAAAGGAGATTTAAAAAAATTCCTTTCAGATGTATACTCTGAGCACGGAAGCTTCACCAGCCATACGTTCTACTGTAAGTTTTCCTAACGCCAGAACAAATGTGGGTTTATTTGAGGTGTCCATAAGTCAGAGTTCGTGGACCTTGGTGGGTCCACAGGCTGACTGCAGAGAGCCCATAAACCGTGAAACTTTAAGCAAAATGTCACATGCATATATAGATGTTACTCTGGAGAGGGGAAGCTTTAGCCTCCATTAGATTTTCAGTGTCAGCTGTGACTCAGAAAGGTTAAGAGCCCATGAGACAGCCCAGTGGGTGAAGGCTCTTGCTGCCCAGCCTGATGAGCTCGACCCCTGGAATCTCTGTGGTAGAAGAGAACCTGCTCCTGAGGAGGAAGAGAACCTGCTCCTGGGGAGGAAGAGAGAGAACCTGCTCCTGAGGAGGAAGAGAGAGAACCTGCTCCTGAGGAGGAAGAGAACCTGCTCCTGAGGAGGAAGAGAACCTGCTCCTGAGGTTGTCCTCCGACCTCCACACTTGCACCATGGCACTTGTGTATAACTGCATATAAACATGAACACATGCACAAAATAAATAAATAGAATAAAAATATTTTTAAAACCCAGCCTTTAAAAGAAGGTTAAGAAATGTTAGTTTATTTTCTTACTAATTATATATTTTTAAATTTGCAAAATAAGTAGTTTTTAAATTTCTCTTTTATTAAGAGTATACAAGGCATACAAAATTTAAAACTCTACCAAAATATAATTATTTAAAAATATTTTCATACTTCATGTAATCTCTACTATGGGATTAAGTTTGCATGGGCACACACCCTGATCTAGCCTGGTTTAACAAAAATAATCTGACTCGTTCTTTGCCATGAAAGGGTGAGAAGTGAAAATATTGTGTAAAATCGGCACAAAGTGGAAAAAAGTAAAGCCGTTTAAAAGTCTTTCTCCATCACATTCTGTGTTATAAGAGGCTTTCTTTTTGGTCAATCAGTTATGTTCTAATTATACTACAGTGGCATGTACTAATTTAAGTTGTGACTTTCTGAGTCAAAACAGCAATTCTGTTTGGTAAAGAACAGTGAATGACATAAATTCTGATGAGAAAAAGCACTGGGGTTTTTTTTTTTGGTTTTGTACATGTATAATGAATACAAATTTACACAAAACATATATGTACATATAATAAATATAATTCAAAGATTTTGATTTTAAAAAGAGATTATCAAGTTGAGAGTGGGAGGCTTGGGGGGTTGAGAACTGGGAAAGGCTGAAGGGAGGAAAAGGAGGAGGAAGTGATGTAATTCTAGTTCAATTAAAAACATTTAACAAAGAAAAATAAAACTTTGGACATTTGGTACAATTTTAAAAGTCATATTTAAAATTCAAATGTAATACTTATTTTCTGCATGTGATTTTTAACATGTTTTGACCGGATCATATCTGGTTTTAAAAATAGATTATGTAGTATATTTTGAGCTAGCAACATTTTCCTTTTCAATGTGGTTTTCCTGGTGACTCACCGACTTTAGACTGCACAGATGAGAAACACAGCATGAACTAATCCTTGGTTAGTAGGCTATGTGCTGCTTGTCCTTCATAAAGAACAGTCTACAGCTTGCGCCCCCCGAGCTACCTCAGGTGCAGCCCTACCCTGTCTTCTCCGCTCCTTGTGCGGCAAGCCTTCCTTGGCCACCTTCTTGAATTTCCTATGCTCTCAATCCGTTCTCAGCTTATTGCATGTGAACCTGGCTTGTTTCCAAATTAACTTGGCTGGTCTTTTCATCTTTCCTGTCCTTTCTCAAAAGCCTTGATTCACCCTCTTGATATTCTCCAAACCAAGCTTCGTGCCAGGCCTCACATTCTCCACGTCTCTGACATGTATTTGCTGTATGTCAGTAACTTTTATTTATGATGTTTCCAAGTGTCTTTATTCTCTCCTGAAGCTTTGCCTCTCTCTCTGACTTTGTCTCAAAGTATTTTCTTCTTTCCAATCTGTTCTTAAAAGCATGCTTGAGCTTAATTGTTGGTGAAGCGTGGGCTCTCGCGGGGCTGCTCTTTTGTTTGTACAGTCATGGTTTGTTTTCTGTTGCCTGATTCCAGTTTTTATTTAAATAAGATTACAGATTATGGTCTAAAATTATATCTCAATAAAACAGATACAACTCAGAAAAGAGTGAAACAGAAAAAGAATGAAGTAAATGAAGTTATATAAGAATATTGTGCCTAGACACTAGCCATTGTTACTAATCCATGTTCGGCTTAGCCCTCCTCCTGCTGGAGCCTGCCTGTAAACCAGTAGTTGAATCTTCTCTGCTAATTCACTGTTCTAGAACTACACAAATGCAAGTTATACCCAAGATTTTAGCATAGTGACCAGCACATAGTTGCCCACTAAGTGTTTACCAAAGGAACTGGAACTGAGTGATCGAATCCCCACGTATACACATCAGCATAGGACTGAACATGTAAATAACTCCTACAGCTAAGTAGTCAATTTAAGGCTTGAAAATATTGACTCTTTGACATTAGAAGTAGTGGAGTGACAGAGCTGGAAAGCCTCCGGTTAAACGTTCAGGTCAGTCCTTTGAGAACCACTGCCAGACAACAGCTGAAATTTGGTTTTGTGCAGTAACGTCATGTTCCCAGTCACCTTCTCGTTGCAGGGATCTCACACTTATGGTGACCCAGTAGTAAATAATTTATCCCCACACAATTCTCCCTTTGGGAAGCAGAGCAATTTTTAAAAGTTTCCTCTAAAATGCATTTGCAGTAGTGGACAGGTGGTTGGAGATGTTTCAGCAGCCAGGGTGGTGTCCCATCTGTAATCTCCGTGTAGGATCAGTGTAGGTGACGAAATGTCATGCACACACACAGCGACGCTTCATTGCTAAGGAGGGTTTTGTTGTTGTTTATTTTGTTTTCTGTATTCTAACCTCACCTCCGTTTCAGGTCTTCAGAAGCAATGCACAAGGAAACAAGACTTTATCAAGGAAGGTGAGGTGGAGGTGGGGAGCAGTGGTAAGTTTTCTGTGATCTTTCTTATGGTTCAAGAAAAAAAAAAAACAGAGTATTTTTGTACTTGGGAGGAGCTCAAGCCATGTCTTTGTCCGTCTCCCGCACAGTATTAGTTCCACGAGGAACTCTTTCTAGTTTGTGAGTCTCTGTAAAAAAAAAAAAAAAAAATGCAGCATCATGTCAAATACCACCTCACAGCAGCTTCCAGTGGCAGGCAGGTCCCACTCCTGCCCTCTAATGTCAGTACACCAATGACTTGGGAGAAGTAGAGGAGAATCCATCTTATGTAAACAGATGAGATATTTGTGTTGAACTTCATAAAATGTGTAGTCATTGGGCAATGGATTCATGTCATCAGGCCCTCAGCAAATTGCACAGCTTCCTCCTTTTAGATTCTAGACTTGGAAGTTTTCATTTTTTTTTATCCAAATGTGCCAGTGAATTTAGCAAGTTTTCAGTCTTCCTGGGAGATCTGCCAACAATTAGCAATAAGTCAACATTAGCACACCTCCTGGGAGGAGAGCAGGGTTAGAAGCTCAAGCTTCCTTTCCGCCTTTGGTGGTGTGGTTCGGAGGATTAATTCACTGGCTTAAGCTGAAGCCTTACTGGGTATGAAGCGCTGAAGTCCGTGGCCTCAATTGACTGAATGATGAGTTGAACGCCAGGCTGTCAAGAGGACTTGTATCTCTCTGATTTGCCTAATAACTGATCTGATCGCAGCCTCCTCCCCCTCTAACGAGGAGACTCCATTGTCCTCACCCTGCAAGTTCTAACGTGTACCCCCATCTTGACTGAAAAGGGTCTGAAGCACATGGCAGTGTGTCAGCCGGCAAAACACCACTTCTTTAAGAAACCAAAGAAAAAAAAGAGAGAAGAAAAGAAAAGAAAAAAAAAAGAGGAAAGAGCATCCTGTGGCAGCTCACAGAGCAGGGCTCTGAGCGCCCACACCTGGCTGGCCCTTGTGTGGCACGTCTTCGTCTCCTTAGTCATCCAAATAATAACTTCCAAAAACGTAAGAAAAAAAATGAGTCACCCTGGTACCAAGCCTGAGATAATGTGTATCAGCTTTGCTCTCATGCTCTGGGGTTTGGGAAATGGCTTGTTAGAACTGAGTGCCATCCTTGGCTCTTCCCTGGAAACGCTTTTCTTAAACGCTGCTTTTGATCATATTTTTAAGACATAATTAAGGATCCCTTTCCTAGTCATGCTTTCTCTCTTGAGCCTTATGGAAACAATCCGATGGAATTATACAGCCATGGCTCCGCTCGCAGGAGCTCTTGGTAACGATTAAGGGTTCCTGGCTGAAACAATATGAGATAGGTGTTTGCCTAGTGGGTGTGTCAGCAGGAGGGGTTTACGTTTCGTCTGTTTACACCCTGGGGTCCTGTAAGGAAGCCTAGGGTCTGTATGTAACCAGGACATGTTCCTCTGACTCAAATTATATTTTTCCAGTACTTCTCATTCAATAGCTATTCAGTAAATATTTTAGTACCATTGTGTGTTAGGCACTGTACAAACATGTCTGAGATACATAAGGAAAAAGAAACCCATGGATACATGGAGAGAGAGAGAGAGAGAGAGAGAGAGAGAGAGAGAGAGAGAGAGAGAGAGAGATTATGATGCAGGTATTCCAAAGAAGTATGTAGAAGGTTCCTCTGTCAGCAGGTGCAGAAGGGCAGGGTGAAGGGGCACTCACAGGGAGAGAAGATGAACCGGTGTGGAAGAACATTCAGATGGCTGTCTCTAGTGGAGGCATACTGCTTTGGTAATGATCAAACAGCAATAACGATGAAGCATAATCCACAGAATAGAAGTCTTTTTAAACACTTTGAGAAAAAGAAATTTGTCATCAAAACACCTGGACCACACAATGTACATTAACAATTAACGTATCTGTGAAATCTGGTAATAAAAACACATGATTACTAAAGTATAACCCAGTATTTTCCATACCGCTCTAACCGTAGTTCTGCTCCATTGGGACGACCTAGATGGCTTTTAGAACCACCAAAATGGGCCATGTCCTGGAGTCTCTTGCTGACTGAAGGTCTGTGTGCCTTACTCTAAAAATGCCACACAGGAAGCTGAATGTGATGAAGTATATCTGTTGCCCCAGCACTCAGGATGCTGAGGCAGGAGGATCATGAGTTTGATGGCAGCCTGGATTGTATACTTGAGTTCACAGTAAGGCCATAGGCTATACAATAAGACCTTGTCTCAAAATATAAAAGAAAACAAAACCCCTCCAGCCGCCTAGGCTCTTCACCGAGGTGGATTGGCTGGAGCCCTGGGGAAGAAGATGCTGCTGCATTCTTTGAAACAAGTGTGAAGAAAACTTTCAAGGACTGCCATGATCAAAAGTCCCTATACTTTGAAATCCATAATCATATTAGAGGATTAAAAGCACATCACCGAACAGTAATTTATTCATTTCCATGTCTCCTTAGGCCTTTTGATTTTGATAATACAAATAGTGTGTGTTTCTGAATTGGAGAAGGTTTCTGAATTGTTCTCCAAGAACTTTCTCTTGCCGAAGTCAGTCTGGGAGGCTCCTTTTGTTACAATGTTTGCTTGCTATATACTTAGGTTTCTGTCAGTTTCTGGCTTTGCCCAAACCACCTTTCTCAGTGACTTTTGCGTAGAAACATGAGGGTTATGAAAGATTAAGAAGTCTTTACCAGGAATGTAGGGGGATGGGAGATGCAGGTCAAGAACAGAAAGTAGCAAATACATAGAATAAATGGGTTGAAAGATCTAACAAAGCAAGGAACTCTACTTACAGCCTAGTGGCTCCCCATGCAGTGCACTTGACAATCTGTTTACTTAAAAAACAATCTAATGTGCATCATGAGAACATTAATAATGGTCTTCTATTCAAGGCTTTTTGCTTAATGTATAGATACAGCTGCAAATGCAGCAGAAAAATGGGTAGGATATGGGATGATGATATATATTCATTTGCTCCACTATTGAAACTTTTTTTGCTGTTTTTTGAGACAGAGTTTCTCTGTGTAGCCCTGGCTATCCTGGAACTAGCTCTGTAGACCAGGTTGGCCTTGAACTCAGAGATCTGCCTGCCTCTGCCTCTATGATGCTGGTATTAAAGGCCTGCGCCACCACTCATGGCTTTTATTGTAAACACTTTTAATATATGTATTCAATATACATACATATGTATACATCTTATAAGATCATGTTGTATGCATTATAGAATCACAATAACATCTATTTTAAGACCATAGTTGCTGAGCCCAGAAGCAAGTCTCGAATTCCAGCTAGTCACAGAGCTGAGGTAGGAGGACCACAAGTTCAAGGCCAGCCTGGGCAACTTTGTGAGCCCTACATGGTAAAGTAAAAAGAGGGCACATTGGTGGAGTGCTTGAGCAGCACGCTCAAAGCCCCGGGACCCATCACTCTAGTTGTATTATTTTAGAAGTCAGTGTTAACTAGAAGCTCGAGAACTGGCGCAGCAGTGAAGAGTGCTCACTGCTCTTGCAGAGGACCTGAGTTCTGTTACGAGATCCATGTCGCGTGGCTCACAATCCCCAGTGACTTTGACATCCTCTTCTTCTGGCCTCCTCAGGCTATATATACATATGTTGCAAACACTCATATACACATTTATATAAATAAAAACAAACTTTTTAAAAGTCAGAGTTATAGGTAGCTATGGTCAGCACTAAGGATAACTACCAGTCATGCTATCTCATGTAATCCATACAACAATCCTCAAAAGTAGCTTCTATCAATCCCATTTTTCAGAAGATAAAACTGAGACTCAGAGAAATCAAGTACTTGTACATCCCGTAGCTACTGTGCGGTTTCACCTGACTCTTGAGCCCTGGTCAAGTTACTTACCATTTTAGCACTGAAGTTTTCTACTTGAAAACAGTGACCTTTTAGGGCTGTTAGATTCTAAGAACATTAGGGAATCGATGAATAATGTGTGTGTAGATGGGGGAGGGGGTTGCAGGTCCAGTTGTAAAGTGTGTACTTAGCAGCTCAAGATCCTAAATTTAATGTCCATCATGGGGGCAGGGCAACGCCATTGGTCAGAGTTGCTCTCTTCTATATGATGCTTGTTTGTACATTTCCCTTCTACCCTCAGGACCCTGGCTGTCCTGGAACTCACTCTGTAGACCAGGCTGGCCTCAAACTCACAGTGATCCACCTGCCTCTGCCTCCCAAGTGCTGGGATTAAAGGCGTGCGCCACCACCGCCCTGCTATTCTTTAGTATTTTTGACTGAATTCATTGGAACCCATGGTTTCAGTGTTACTGAGCTCAGATCCCTGCTGACTCCACAGTTGTCCATTCCTCTGTCCTCTCTACTTGCATGTCTTACAGACACACTAAAGTGTATGTTCCAAACTTAACATGCCACTCTTCTGTCCCAATCCCATTCCTCTCTCAGTAAGTGGCACCACGGAGTCACCAGCAAGCCTGGGAATCTCGCTCCTCATTCCCACATCTCCCTCAATCATCGCACGTCTTTATTATCTCTGCTAGCAGTCCCTCCCTTTCCCCCTTGTAACCTCTTAATTTCATTTCCATAGCCACCATCTCCACCTAAGCTTCAGATTCTCATCACTTCTGCCAGGCACCATTGCAACGATCTTCTGACTTTCTACCTGCCCTCAGTATTGCTGTCACGACGTTCCTTCTGAAAAGTAAAACACATCATGCATTTCCCACTTAAAATCTCTCAAGGGTTCTCCACAGCCTTCAGGATAGGGTTGAAATTCATTGCACAAGAACCATCAAGTCTCTTCCAGCTCCTATTGATCTGCTTCCCACTGTATCTGTTCATTTGTTTCTGCTTCCATAGACTGCAGGCACTTCTCCAAAGGAAGCTATTTCTAGCCTTGGACTCTTCTGCTTGTCACGGATCTTCCCCGGCCTCCAATTGCTCCTTTCATTTCTGCCTTTAAAGGACAGCTCAAGGGTCACTCCTGTGAATAACTTTTCCTTTGTACCAACTCTAGGATCTCATGACACTCATGCATTGCTGTGTGAAAACATTTTCCATACTATCCATTTTCATCAGTTTTTAACTCAGTATCAGAGTCTATTCCACATAGTGTCACCCCCCCACACACACACACATAGTGTGAACACTTACACACATCATAGCAGATGCCGCATAATACAGGGGTTAAGGGAGTGGATTCTGAAGCAATGTTTCTAAACTTTGGTTATAGTGTCTACACCTATGGATCTAAAGGAGCAGCAGAGCTCCACGTTAAGGCAGCACCAAGGCTCGTGTCCTTCAGCCATTTCTCTCTTCCCTAGGCTTGCTTCTGGACTGACAGTCACACTCCTTTCATCCCTGAAAGGAGAGCCAGTGGCAGCCTAGGATATAAGACAGTATGATTGGAACTGACCAAATGAACAGGCTTCTTGCCTTCTACAAACTTGAGCTACTGTCTTCCTGCGTAAACTTGAACCAGGGGCCAAGGTTTCCAGGACTTGGTTTTACAGCATTAAGGACTCTCTCTTCTATGCCATCAATTGATTTCCACTTTCTTTTCCCCATTTTTCCAGACATCTCTAAGTGTTTTAGGTAAATTATTCACCAAATTTCTTTCTGAATGTGTAAAGATTTTAAAGACTAAAAACGGAAAGAAAAACAACCAAATCAAGCTAGTGAAATGTTCTAGCTAATAAGCTTTTCTAGCTTTCTTGGGGAGGGGGGAGACCTCCAAACATGAAAAGACTTTAGGAATACACAGCCTATTCAACAACCTTATTTATTACATGATTAAATAAGGGGCTAGCAACTTGCTTAAAACCTCTTAGCTGAGAGGAAGAACTGTATATTTTCATTGTCCAAGGCTGGTCCTTGCAGTCTTTTTAGAGACTCTCAGGTAATTCGCCTCAGCCAATGCATTGTCTATGCAAGGTCCTACAACAGCAGATGCTACTTAATTATCTGTAACTATCTCCTGAGAGCAAGAAGAGAAGCGCGGTCTATGGACAGGATTCAGATGCAGTTCTTTGTATTTTGACCCTGATAGAGTAACAGAAGTTGCCAAGGGACCTCAAATTGTGGCTGGTTCAAGCCACTGGTCCTCTTTGACCATTTTCCAAAGACAGAATTGATGCCCAGAGTCCAGGCAGAGAACGTGGCGCCGCAGGTGGAGTATGCAATGGCTAGGAGAAATGATCAGCGGAGCAACTTCACAGCTTTAGAGATTTGGAACCACAGATCAGGCTTTGGATCACCGCTACGCAGATCTGGAATTCTGTCGGTGTTCTCTCCTGGCCTGAGACCAGACTGCAGCCTGCTCACCTGTCCCTGAACGCTCTTAGCTGGTACCAGGCAGGTCCACACTGTCTTTGACCTTCCGAATGAGTGGATGGGCTTCTCTTAGAGACTTCGTCTTGACCGGTGCAGAAATCTTCGGGTGGAGATCCTCTTGAGAGCCCACTTGATACTTTCATAGCACCTTTGGTATACCCGAAGCTGTTCTGCACTACAGGTAAAAAGATGAATTTAACCGTAGGCTTGAGATACTCATTTCACATGAACTAAGAAATAATTAGGTCTTGCCGGTAGGTTGTTGCATATGCCTTTAATCCCAGCACTCAAGGCCAAGGCCGAGGCGGTTCTCTGAGTTCGAGGCCAGCCTGATTGATCTACAGAGCGAGTTCCAGGACAACCAGAGCTACACAGAGAAACCCTGCCTCAAAAACAAACGAACAAAAACCCCAAAGAAAATAAAGAAATAATTAGGTTTGAAGTTGATGATGGCTCAAACAAATGCAGCTTTGGGGGAGAGAGAAAGCAAGCCGTGAGGGAGAGGATGGGGAGCAGCAACGGGAAGTGAGGAGGTTGGCAGGGAAACAGATGCACAAACTCTTAACAGGGAAATGGAGAGGGAAGAAGACAGACTAGGTGGAGAATGGGCAGAGGTGAGGCACGGAGTGGGCAGGGACAGGCAAGGCTCCAGGACCCCACACCCGGCCGCGCCCAGCCTCGTCGCACCGCTGCAGCCCGGCTCGCTGCGCCCCCACGGCCTCACGCCCGCGTG
>CABHPQ010175450.1:0-11646 GCA_902168405.1 Peromyscus aztecus
ATAGGATAGCGTATGGGGGCTTTTTCTGCCTCTAGGACCTTACAGGTCTATCTTCGGCACAGCCAGGAGCAGAGCTGAGCCTGGGTCTGTAGGCAGGGAATCCCAGGCATAAAAAGGAGTCTCTGAGGGCTAGGACAGTTGGGGAGACTAGGGTCCCCCCTGGTCAGGCCAGATAGCCAGGCTGCCCCACTTCAGGCTGCCCCCTCCCCAGCCCTCCGAGGTCCTCAGCCCAACAGCCTCAAATTATCCTGCCATTAGTGGTGATCCATCCCTTCTGAGCTCCGTGCCATTTCATCACACCGTCTCAGCATCCAACATTAGGAGATAACTGCGCTCACAACATATGTCATTTCTCATTAAGGGACTTTTTCTGGATTATGGCTGGGGCTTAATGACTTGTTAAAGATGTTTAACACTTACAATTTTGTTTTTAATTTAGGAAGCAGCATGATCAAACTGCGCCCTGAGACTCTCTCCTCGATTTGGTGAAATCTGGAGATGGGCCGGCTCCGCGGCTGTCGGTGCAGGGGAGGTGATCCTTAAATTGAATTGCAGCCCTCGGAGGGGTGTTTGCCCCGTCAGCTGCTGCCAGGATCTGACATGTTAATGGGGCTGAGGAAACAATGGGTTTCAGAGGTAATTGCTGAAGCAACGACTTCCAGGCAACATTTGACTTAAAAGAAGTGCTGTTACTGCAGGGAGGGCGGCTCTCCTCCAGAACTCCAGCCTGGGCCTATGCACAGCTCAGGTGGGCCTGCACCCTGCAGCCCCAGATGCTGACAGGTGCCTTCCTGGTCCCTGGCCTTTGTTGTGCCAGTCATCTACAGGGGGACTCGCTTGGGTAGATGAGGTTAGGGGGGTGCTGCTGGGAAAGGGGCCGGAAGATGAGGTGCCCCATTTAGCATTTGGTAAGGTAGATTCCAGTGGCAGAAGGGGCTGAGACTCCTCACACCCCACTGCACGGGGACCTCCTCTGGTTTGACGTATGCCATCCCTTGAGACCTCTGTGGTCTTGCACATGGGACGCGATGGGTTTGGTGTGAAAATTCTGTGAGATGCTCCAGTGAAATGTTGAGATCTGGGCCGGAGACAATGTGCACTCTCCAGCTCCCGAAGTCCCTTCAAAGGACCTGGCACATACGAACTCACTGAGTCAGTGACCAAATAGCTCTCTGGAGTAGCAAATACTGTGCCCATTGTACAGATAAGGAAGCTAAAGGTCGCAGACACTACCGTGCTAGAGTCAGATTCCAGACTCAGGCATCTGACTCCACAGTAAGCCAGACATGGAAACAAGATGAGCAGCCACTGATTACTGCAGCTCAGGACCCATCACCCTCTATCTACTGGGCCAATGCTTTTGCTACTCTGGTCCTCCTCAATGTCAGACTTCACTTAGACATCTCACAGGGTTCCCAGCCTGCTAGGAAGGCTGGGCCTTCCGATACAAAAGGGAAATCCAGGATCTCATAAGCCTCATAGCCCACTAAGGAAAGACCTGGTGAATCACGTAAGAAACAGTGTCCTAATGCCTGCTGTAGGAGAGAGGTCCTAGGTGCACTGTGAGGGTGAGTGAGTTCGACATCAGCTTAGAATAGAGAGGTGGAGAAAGCAGACAGATGCTGAGCAACCCGGAAAAGCAGACCACGCTGTGACTGAGGCTCTGAGTCATTGTCCCAGTCTCTACTGCTCTAATAAAGACCATGGCCACAAGCAACTTGGGAGGAAAGATTTATTTGACATAGTCCTGATCAGAGTCCGTCACTGAGGGAAGCCAAGGCAGGAACTCAAGCAGGAACCTGGAAGCAGGAACTGAAACAGAGATGGGGGGGGAGGGGAGTGCTGCTGACTGGCTTGCTCTCCGTAGCTCATCTAGCCTGTTTTCTTATACCATCCAGGACCACCTACCCAAGGATGGCACCCCCCGTAGTGGGCTGGACTATCCAACATCAATCATTAATCAAGAAAATGCCCCACAGGCTTGTCTATAGGCCAGTTTGATAGGGCATTTTCTCAGATGAGGTTCCCCTTTCCCAAATGACCCTAGCTTGTGCCGGGTTGACATAAACTGACCAGCACAGTCACAGTAAAGGCTCCATGGAGGAACTGGAGCAAATGTCATAAGTCATTCATTTACTCAGTTAACCATTCAGTCATTCAACACATCTTTCCTAAGATCAGCTGTGTGTGAGACAGACTCTATGGGACAAGAGAGAAAAGACAGAGGCCCTTGAAAATCAAGTCTATTGTCCCCAGCCACCAGAGCTTATTAAGGCCACTTTAGCTCTTTCCAGCCCTTGCTTCTGAGCCTTCCAGAGCCATCACTGTCACAATGGCCATAGATTGTGCTGGTCACCCTTGCTGCCTCAAAAAGAAGCCATCTCCCTTGTCTCTTCAGTCCTGCTTCGCTCTCTGGAGGACCAGGACTGCAGGCGCGCACCGCCACACCTGGCTCAGTGGCTCCCAGGTTCAGAACCCTGGCAGCAGCTGCCCAGACCACAGTGCCAGATCAGGGAGGAAGGCAGGCCACCCAGGGCCATCCATCATACAGAAGCTGCTGATAGTGGGCAAGACGCAGACCCTGCCCCAAAGGTCTTGGAGTATGCTGGGCTTTGCTTAAGCCCTTCTGGGGCTTGGGCTTTGGTGGGGTGATCTCTCGCCCCTTAAGGATCAGGGTCCACCAAGAAAATCCAGCTCCTTGACTATGGACACTGTGACCTATTAATGAATCCAGTGAAATTCTCCCAGGTCTCCTAGTGACAAGAGGTATGGGTGGATTTCATGTGTCCCAAAAGTGCTGAGCACCCAGCATGTTGTACACAGCAGCCCAAGGAAAAAGATGCCCAGAAAAGGAGAGAGCCCTTCCCTGTCAAGTTAGGAATTGAATCATGGTCCGTGCCCTTTTCTTCCCACACCAAGGTCTCCAAAGATGAGCAGCCCTCCACACCAAGGCCTCATTTCCCTAATGGGGAGGTTACTGCAGGGGATCCCTATGGAGCAGAGCACCCCAAGACAGAGGACAGGGCAGCCTTTCCTAGCTCCCCCGCCCCACCCAGACACACGCTGACCTCAGCACCTTTGTAGTGCTCTTCTTTTTCCTAGAAAGCTTTGCTCACACCCCACCCATGCATCCCTCCAGGCCTGCTCTCCTCCTGGCCTTCGCAGAGCCTTGCCCAGGCATCTCTCATGGGACAGAGTTGCTCACAGGCACATTCTTCTATGGGACCAAAAGATCTGAGCTAGCTTGACCTGTATCGTATAAGGCAGTTAGGAGAAGTCTGCCACATTCAGAAAAGAGAGAGGAAAGGAGGAAGAAGGAAGGGGGAATGAGAAGGAGGGAAGGATGGAAGGGAAGTAGGAAGAGGTGAGAAGAGAAGGAAAGGGGAAAGGAAGGGAAGGGCAGGAAAGCATAAGCAACTTTTTTCATGGGTCCAGTTCTACCTCAGGTGACTCCTGCTCACTGCTCAGCTTTAGGAAATTTTGCTTTGGATTTATTGTCCAACTTGATGGAAATAGATTGTATTGTCATAGAACAGCAGTCCTGTGTCACTGGCTCTGTGTGTGTGTGTGCGTGTGTGTGTGTGTGTGCGTGTGTGTGTGTGTGTGTGTGTGTGTGTGTGCGCGCGCGTGTGTGTGTGTGCGTGTGTGTGTGTGTGTGTGCATGTGTGTGTGTGTGTGTACATATGTTCACATGTGTGTCAGTGTGGTGGGAGAGTTTGTGTAAACGGTATGCACAGACCTCAAAGAACTGAAGGCTAAGTCCCTGGGAAGCGGGGCTGCATTCCCAAGCTCTGTGGTGGAGTAAACGGCGAGCCTTGGCGCCCCTCGTTCCCCTTTGCTCTTGATACTGTCTGGTTCACTGTTCATGAGGCTAGGAGGTTTCTCTTTGGTTCTGTGACTTTTCCTGCTCTTACAGTTTTGTTCTCTCTCTCTCTCTCTCTCTCTCTCTCTCTCATTGTTGTTTGGTTTGTTTGTTTGTTTGTTTGTTTGTTTTTCCCTCTGAGAATCTACAAGGCAGGAGAACCTGGGCTTCCCCACATCTTGGTCTAATGCTGTGTCAGTAGCTAGAGAGACCCAGCAAGCAAGTCCTTGTCACAGGAACCTACCACAGGGCTGTGATGGACAAGCAGGAGGCTCCCAGAGAGACTGGAAGCCTCACCCGATGTCCTCCTGACGCCATAAGAGTTCAAGCAGCAGCAGTATCGAAAATGGTGCAGCCATCTTGTAAGTCACTCTGGAAGGGGAAACGCGATGGCTGAGCCCTCCATATTATCGGGACCTCCAGGGGGTAAATTACTGTAGAGAGCAGACTTTGTAAATTTCATTGCTGGAATCAAACATCTGACAAGCAGTAGTTACGGAGAGGAAGGGCTTTTTTGACTCACAACTCAAGAGGATACAGGTCCTCTTGTGGGTAAGACATGGCAACAGGAGTGTGAGGGGGCTGGTCACATTGCACCCAGGATCCAGAATCAGAAAGAGGACAGGAAGTGTGGCCAAGCTAAGAAACTTCAAAGCCTGTCTACCACCAGTGACCCTGCTTCGTTCAGGTAGGCTCCACCTCCAGGCCTGCCTTTATGACCCACTTTCTCTAGACTCCACCTCCAGCCTCACTCCCAGCGAGGGACGAAGTGTTGAGCCCTGTGTGAGGGACATTTCATATCCAGACCACTACAGAGGTACTCCACCCAAATCCCTACCCTCCTCCTCACTAGGATGAGCATCCTTGGGCAGGTTGCTTCAGCAATCTGGGTTCTCTTGAATAGTTCCAGGTACACAGTGAATACTGAAAACCCAAGTACTCATCAGAGCTATGAGAACCACAAGTGCAAGAATAGTGTCCCTGACCATGGGCATTCCCTCCTGTTGACATTCCCCACTATGGACACCCCCCATGGTGGGCATCCCCTACTGTAGACATTCCTCACGGTGGGTGTCCCCCACTGTGGGCATCCTCAGGTCTGGCTCTTCCTGCTCTCCCTTATTGCTCTTCCTAGTGACTCCACAGGTCACCCTTAGAGAACGCCTTGGCCAGGAGACATTTCCTGTTCTAAGCAAGGTTAAGGCCACTCCATAGTGACAGGGAAACCCAGAGAGACCATAGAGAGCTCTGTTCAGAATCATGCCTGGGCTGTCACTCCAGGAATGGGGGCAGTGAGTGTCACTCATGTGCATCTTCTGAAGGGGACAAAGACAGAGGGATCTTGAACTCTTGTTCCCAAAGACATGACACACTGAGGTGTACTCCAGGAATTATTCTGACTGCAAGCAATGGATTGATGGTCCATGTTTCTGGGAAATGTAAACAGCAAGTATTATTCTTAGCCTCAGAGCTGTGGATAGGGATGTGGGTAGGGGTGTAGGTAGGGGTGTGAGTAGGGGTGTGGGTAGGGGTGTGGGTAGGGGTGTGAGTAGGGGTGTGGGTGGGAGTGTGGATAGGGGTGTGGGTAGGAGTGTGGGTAGGGGTACACGGAGGTGTGTATGTTCACATATATACATCTCTGCATATACACACACATATGACTATTCACATGAACCTCAGGGGTAAGCACACACATGTGCACCATGTGCCCTGTCAAACGACTCCTTTACCAGACATGATAGGGAAAATCCATAGGTCTGAAGGCACCACCCAGGAGGAGCAATCTGGGTGGGGAGGGTGATGTGGCTTTACTAGCTGGACAAACCCTCAACATCACACACAGGAATGTTCTAGTCAGAACTGCTCCACTACAAGCCCCTGTCCACTTCACAGGGGACCCTCAGTTGGACTATGGAAGTCCTGGCTTCAGCTAGCTGGCAGCCAAGGCCACTGAGGTAGGGACAGCATCCATCCTGACCAGACAGGAGCTTGCTGTGCCTCCCCCTGTGACAGACAAAAGTCACAGCTCCCACCTTCTGCCCTAGGAGTTGAATCACTTAGGATTCCCCTTTCATCCTAGAGCCTGAGAGCAGCCCAAAGCCATGGGCATGTCTCCCTAGGTAGAATTTAAGGCAGCTGCAAAATGCCTTGATATTTTCAGAGGCCTTATTGTGCTTAAACTCGTTAGAGAGGCCATGGAGTTAATTAGTATATAGATTTTCCCATAGAAAGCTAATTTTCAGAATGATTTGCAGTCACTGGGTCTGTAACAGACTGCAATCTATTTTCTTCTCATTTTTTTTTTCACCAAAAGTCCAAATTACAATGACCAGATGACTTCCATGCATGGGTCTCAGTCCATACACCTCCTCTGAGTCCCCAAGTACAACAGCTGCTTCCCCACAATCCTACCCAATACTACTGGGTACCCACCCCTCCCCATTTCCACAGACACTAGGAGGCAATACAAGGACTGTGGGGGCCGCTCTCCATTATATAGAACAGAACCTGGAGACAGAAAGGCCTGGGGACCAGCCCTCCTCTGACCTCTTGGAAGGTTAACCTCTGAACTTCTTGTACCTCATCAGGATGGGCCTCATTGCCTCCCCAAAAATGCTGAAAGAACCTTTTAGTTTTCTTTGAGGCAGCGTCCCTAGCCAACATTAACTTCAAATTCTCTGTGTAGCCAAGAATTACCTTGAATGTTTCTTTCTTTCTTTGGAGGTATGTATGTGCCACTGTGCGCATGTGCAGGTCACAGGACAACCTCAGACGTCGGTCCTTACCTTCCACTTTGTTTGAGTCAGGCTCTCGTTGCTCAGTTTAGCTGGCTCACAAGTTTCCAGACCTCCGCCTCCACTGTCCATTTCCTCACAGGAGTGCTGGGGTTGCAGACAAGTGTGCTGCCATGTCTGGATGGTTTTAGATGACTTCTAGGGATCGGAACCGTCTCCTCAAGCCTGACTTTGAATTCTGAGGCTCCTGCCTCCACTTCTCTGGGATTATAGGCATGTGCCACCTCAGCCAGTTTATGCAGTGCTTGGGGACTGAACCCAGAGTCTCATGCAAGCTAGGCAAGTGCGTAGATAAAATACTTGTTCGAGGTGATGTCACTAGGGAGTGAGGCAACAGGATTTTTAAACTCAGCTCTGCCTGATTCCAGAGTAATGTAATGTCACTCATGGCAGGAAGGACACACTGTGACCACCATGCCTTTGAATACAGCCCCTCTTGTATTTTTCCTGGGGGGCTGTGGCTGTAGCTTGGTTGGCCGAGGGCTTACCTAGCATGCACAAGGTCCTGAGTTTGATACCCAGCACCCCATAAACCAGATGTGGTGGCGCATGCTTATAATCCCAACGCTTGGGAGGTAGAGGCAGGAGGATCATAAATCCAAGGTCATCCTCAACTACATGATGAGTTTGAGACCAGCCTGGGCTACATGAGACTCTATCTCAAAGAAAAAAAAATTTTTTTTTCTCTAGAGTCTGAGACATCCCCCATCCCAGACTGTACATAACAATTGGATTATACCCTCCTGTGTGCTTAACAGCAGAAAAATAAGAGAATAGGTCTCAAATTCAGAAAGTTCCTTAGACATGATGCAATCCAACGCGACGACCACTGTCCCCTGCCACAGGATGGGTGTGGAAGCCGAGGCCCACAGAGGTATAAAGACCCATCTTAAGCACCCAGAGAGCTGTGTCAGAGCCCAGTGCTGCGCTGTCTCAGTACTCTGGGCTCCTCCAAGGGCCTCTAAGGGCCTCCTCAACAGGAGGCTAGCAGGGAGCAGGTACCCACAGCCTGATTATGGTATGGATGGTTCCCAAACCCATCTAAAGGGAAGGAAGTTGCTATTAGTCATAGGAGATCTGCCCACACCTGAGAACCCTTGTCAGAAAATGTGATGAGTGAACTGGAAGTGTGTCCCATCTTACCACAAGCCTGGTGCTCCGCAGAGCTGCTCCTGGAGGGGGCGTGGCAGCCAGCCTTGGGAATTTGCATAGATAAGTGTGTTTATCAGAAGTCCAAATGAGGCTGAACCAGGAGGGTGATGGGCTAATAACTTGAGAACACTCAGTGCCGATAAGGAAGAGTGCCCGCTCTTGATCCAGAGGCCTCGCCCAGTGCCTGTGCCCCACTTCTGGTGGGCAGAAGTTACATTTCCTCTTTACACTGGTGGGGAGCTGAGGGACTATGCCATTCACTTTGATTGGGGAGGGGCCAGCTGCTTTCCTGGATGGGGCTTCTATCCTACTGAAATCCCTTTCTCCGTTTGGAGCATCAAGAGCTGGGTCTTTGCTGGGTCAGGCCCACTGTGTGCTAAGTGTCATATGAGAGTTATCTGTGTGAAGCCTTAGGTTGGTGATCCCTGCATATCCAAGGACCTAGGCATAATCTCATGATAGGCAGATATCTGAGGTATTCCCAATTCCAAAGGGCTGGAATCCAGGTCCTCTAGAAGAGACAGCACCTCCCAGAATGTCCTGTCGATGCCCAGCGCTGGACATGAAGCTCAGTCCTCTTCCTGTGGGAGTTTACAGTATATTCAGGAAGGAAGACATGGCGCTGTTAACTGAAATACCCTAGGAGCTGCTTGTTAGCCAGATGGTTTATAAAGATTCCTAGAGCTTGGCTTGGTTATGCACACCTGTAATCCAAGGCAGAGGCAGAAATAGCACAAGTTCAAGACCAGCCTAGCTATACAATGAGCTCTTGGTTAGGATCATATTTTGACCAGCAATTAAGCAGATAAAGACCTGTGGGGTTCAAGATACACGCAAGGTTGCTGTATGGCACTAGTCAAGGCTTCCTGGGTGGGGAGCCTCTGAAGTCAGCCCTGAAGGATGTGTTGGACTCTCACAGGAAGAAAGGAAGGGGAAAGTAGCCCAGGAAGTGGGCACCACTAGAGCAGAGCAAAGAGGACTTGGCACACTTGGGAAACGGTCAAGTTAGCAGTGAGGGGAGGGGAGGGGTGGGGAGATACCAGGAGACACAAGAGAAGGCTAAGACCCTACCAGAAGGAGTCCATCAGTATGCAGAAGAACCTAGAGGGGCCAGCAGGGAGGGAACCCACCCTACTCTAACAATCCAAGCTCCATCTTTATTTCATATACTAGGTGTATATGTAAGACTCCCAAAAATCAGATTTCTCAAGATGGAAGGAATGAAAAAGGAAGAGAAGAGATGGGGGAAGGAGGGAGAGGGAGGGAGGGAAGAGGGGAGAGAAATGAAAGTTAAGGAGAGCAGAGGAAAAGATGGGAGGGAAGAGGTTGGAGAGTGAAGGAGAACAAAAAAAAGGAAGGGAGGGAGGGAGGGAAGGAGGGAGGGAAAGGAAGGAGGGAGGGAGGGAAGGAGGAGAAAGAGAAAGAAAAGAAAAAATTTAGGCCAAGTTCCAAAGCCTGGACAGAGGCTCCAAGGGTGGAGCCTTTGGACCTGCAAGCATCTGGGTCCTGCCTCAGTACCTGCCTTTGAGTCTGTCCATGGGTGGAACCCAAGAGAAACCTCTGCTGACCACAGATTCCCCAGTCTATCAAAACGCAACAATGGCCACCTCCCCAAATCCCTGAAAATGCTAAACTGAAGGACAATGATTCCCAGTCACAGCCCTGAACTCTGCTACCTTCACTGGCCTTCAATCTTCTCTTGGGCAGGCCTGGTTGAGGGCCCATGCTTGAGTGCTCCTGGTGTGTGAGGGGGACCCACTTAGCGACCCTGCCACTTCCCTGTGAGACGTCTTCTGCAAGGGGAGGAGGCACAGCGTCCAAGCTCACCCTTCCGGCAGTGGCAGAGCCAAGGCTAGATGCCAGGTCTGCTGGCTTGACCCCAGGTTAGTCGAAATTGCCAGCCAGTATGAGCGGCGCAGCTGAGGGATCTCAATTACGTTATGAATATGCCTTGACCTTGTTGCTCAGCGGGCCTTGGTGTAGGCACATTCTCAGTGTAGGCCTGGACCACACACAGGAGCACCCCAGGCAGGCTGTGTTTGGATCTGCCTTGAGTTTGATAGTCTGGGATGATTTGTTTTTCATTTATTTGGGGCAAAGCTAAGCCCAGCCTGATGACGAGTGGAGAAGGAGATGCTCTGTGCCCCCTCCTTGAGCATCTTCCTCACAGGTTTAGCAATGCAGCAGTGCCCCAAACTTGTGTACCCCCATTCAGCAAAGGGAAAGTCCCTCATCTCACTGAATCATTCTTCTTAGATGAGGCCACCTGGTCCTTCCTTTGGTGTCAGGAGGTTGGTACGTGAAGTCCCTTCTCCCCACTCCCTGTCCCCAAAGAAGCTTCCCTTCTGCGATATCCAGTGTCCTCCCTTGACAGGTTCCAGCAAACAAAAATGTCTCCTCGTTATTACATCTCAGGACATTCGGTGATCTAGTCTTGACCGGCACTGCTACCACAGTGAGATGATTCAACCCTAACCTCGGGAATTAGCATGCCTCAGCACCAACTGCGTACCAGGCACCCGTTGGCTTTCATGTCAGTTTTCTAAGCAAACCTTCACAATGGCCCCAAGATTTAGGAACTGTTCACCCTCAGCTTACAGATGCAGAAGCCAAGACTGAGCCTAGAGTCCTTTCCTGAGGCTCCATAGCTCAAGACCTGGGCTTATACTCAGTTCTACCCTTTCTTAGCCCACGCTGCCTCAGAGATCAGCTTCCCTGCCCCTCTCCATCGGGACCACTCCCTGGGGGGTGCAAACGAGATCCCCAGAAGTAGACCCAAACATGGCCACTCAGAAAGCCCATGACTCTTCCCAGGGTCCCTCAGAAAGTCTGGGGTTGGGACTCAGCCCTGGCATCTGCAATCTAAGTGGGCTTCCTGGGGTCCCTTGTCCTGCAAGTCCTGGCTCCACACTTGTATCTCTCAGAGACTGTCCCCCCCCCCACCTTCTCATAGTGCTCTTCGGCACCAATTCCCACAAAGGGTTAAAGATGAGAACCAAATAATTTACTTCGAGATCTTCAAAAAACAAATTCAAATTTTTTTTAATTATGTCAAATTAAGGCCATTAAAAGTTAAGCTGTGTACCAAGAGCATTTTCCTGAGAAAGGTGCTGGAACGTCATTATTTCTCCCCAAAACGCACTTACTGTACATTTCTCAAAGCCATCAGCCTTGATTGAAGGCTAATGAAAAAGCTGTCCTACGTCGGTTTATTCCTTGTATCCATTAAGAATAATTACGGCTGAACAATTTTTGATGCCTGTAACCTTCGAAAGCGTTGCTAATGGCATTATAAATTGCTTCTTGTCCAATGACTACGGCGGGATGCTTAATTCAAAGGCGCTCTGTCAACAGGACTGATTTGTGTGGCTAATGAGCACATTTAAAACAACAGCCTCAGCTCATGCATCCGAATGTCAATAAGAGGACGAGGTTCAATAAGGAGGCTTGTCCGTAATAATTAGTAGGGACAAGCACTCTAGATCAGGCCCACTGTGGCTTTCACGGCCCTGCTGGAGACATTACTGGTCTCCCCGGGGCCCATCCAGTACCGGTCTTCACTGCTGGGCTAGGGTTAGAACCCAGGCAGTCAACCAGGGCAGGAGCCAATGGCAGAGGAGGAGACGTTGAGCAGGGTGTACAAGACAGTGACGAGACTAGCTACTATTTATCAAGCACTTAGTCGTTCATTCCACGGACATTTATGGAGCACCTGTTGTATGCAGAGGGTGCCGTGGTAAGCAGGACAAACACAGAGCCTGGACTGTGGAGCCAGCAAATAGTGTCCTAAGCCATAGCCAGGGAACCTGACAAATCACACCATTGGTGTGTGTGGCG
>CABHPQ010175450.1:11746-37071 GCA_902168405.1 Peromyscus aztecus
AGTGGAAGGGAGGCTTAAGGTGAGTATGAAGAGGATTTGGGTGCTAGCCAGTCCTTGACAGAGAAAGTCCCACCTGCCTGGATGCAGGGGATGGCAGAGGCCCAGAGTGGGCATGGAGGGCCTATGGGAGAGGGATGTTTGGGAGGCATCAAAGCACTTTCAAGTGTTGTTCTTTCCTTAGCCTCAGAGTACATTCTCCAATCACAGCTCTTAAAGACTCGGTGCAGACGCCTCCTCCCTCAGGGAGTCAACCTTGATTTCTCCTTGCTTTCTTGGTTGGGCTACAGACCCTGGCTGGTGTCAAGGCAAAACAAGTTAGTATCTGCCATCGCCGCAAGTCCAGGGACTCGATGCCTTCACCTCAAAGGGCCAATCATAAAGTCAGCACATAGGTGGCCCTTTGTCAGGGCTGGACAGCTGCCCCATTTACCTTTTCCTGGCATTTTCACTGCCCGAATCAGCCGCTTAGGACATGAGCATTCCCTGGATATTAGGATGGGAGAGGCGTGAGATGTGGCAGAAAGATGGAGTTGGAGGAAGTGCTCGGATATAAAGCTATATGGTGCCTCAGGACCTCCGCCTTTGTCCTAGACATGGGCACACAGGGCACACTGGCTCAATTCAACAGCCTACCTACCAGTCACCAGGCCTGAGAGCAAGGCCAAGAAGTGAGGGCTTGAAGGCCCAGCAAAGGCATTTTCCTTTCACACAGCTAAAGGAAAACCAGCCAATGCTTGAAGCTGGGCGTAGGCAGGTATGTGACTGAAGAAGCCGCCTGGTGAGGACTGGGCTGGAAAAGGAAATCAGAGGAGAAAGTGGCTAAGAGCTCAGGCTCCAACTGTCAGGATTCAGATCCCAGCTCTTCCAGATAGAGGCTGTGAGGCTTGAGCAACAGAACTTCCCCTTGACACCACAGCTCCCCTCTATGTGAGATGGGAATAAGGATAAGACCCTGCCTGGAGCGCCATGGCGAGGGTCAGGTGAGTGAGCACCTGCGTGTAGAGGGTCACACATGGTCCCCAGCTCTCTGGGTCCTTGTTCGATCAGAAACAAAGCAAAGTTGCCGCTGGAAGCTGATGGTACAGGGTCCCTGGGCTAGCTATCCTAAAGTGTGAGAATTAGTCTAAACAGGAGCACTTTTCCCTGTCCCGCCCACTCACCCTGAGTGCAGCAGCCCAGGATGCACACGGGTGTGCACATCTGTGTCTTCAGGAGGTGGGATGCACGGCATGAGGATGGATTGGTGCAGCCACACAGATCTGTGTCAGAATGGGGGGCCAGGCTGTCCTGGGACAGCCCTGGGCCTGCTGGGAGGGCTCCAGGTGTTTGCCCGCGGGAGCCCAGGGGTAGCAGACATACTGGGGGGGGGGGGGCACTCCCTCAACTGCCTTCCCGCCAGAGCCCTGTCACCTCCAGGGCTCTCCAGGTGCAGGCTGACAGGATCTGTCTCCCCACTTCTGGTGACAAGGCTCAGATTTCTATCTCAGGGAGAGGCACTCGGGAAATCCCAGGATGAATTGATAAACAGAGAATTTGCCCCATTGGTCTCCAAAGAGTGTGTTTCGAAAGCCCTTCAATTCTTTTTTTTTTTTTTAAAGAACGTTTACAATAACATCTCCATAGCTATTCAAGCATATGAATTGTACATATCAAGGAGCTTTGTGGTGACATTCACATGATACATGTAATATATCATGCTTTGATTGCTCCCTCTAACTACCCTAGCTTACTCACCTCCTCACCCTCATCCCCTCCCCTCCCCTGGTACTATCTCTGCTACTTCCAGGTCATCTGTTATTGTTATTATTAGCTTCACACAAGAAAATACAATATTTTTGTGTCTGATGCATTTTGCTGAACATAATGTCTCCCAGTTCCATCCATTCCATCCGTCCATGCAAATGGCATGATCCCATTCTTCTTTATGGCTGAATAGTACTCCATTGTGTGCATGCATACGTGTGTGTGTGTGTGTATGTGTGTGTGTGTGTGTGTGTGTGTGTGTGTGTGTGTTTCATTCTCTTTGTCCATTCATCTCTTGATGGACTCCTGAGCTGATTCCGTGGCTTGGCTATAGTGATTGATGTTGCAATAAATGTGTGTGTGTCTCTATTGCACTCTGCCTGCTTTTGCGAGTTATACTCCAGAGTGGTACACTAGGATCGCATGTTCATTCTCTTTCCGGTTTCTCAAGGAGCTTCCGTACTACATCTCACAGGGGCTGGACCGATTTTACATTCCCACCAACAGCGCGGAAGCATCATCCCACCCCCACCCCCGTATGTCACCAGCATTTGCTGTATTCTTGGTTTGAGCTTCGATCACTTGGCCTGTGGTCTGCTGACTAAAGCCCTCGCTCCTCTTTCTGCCAGGAGATAGTGAAGGAGTCAGTTGTTTGAGCTTCCAGCCTCCATTTTCTTCAGGGCAATGGGTTTTGGTGATGATCAATCTCTCTCTGATTTGAGCCTGATTTCAATCCCTGTGGCAGAAGCCCTCTGCAGCGTGTGGCATGCCCAGCCTGTTATCACACAACCATCTCTGGCTTCAGGACAACGGTAGCACAAATCCTAATTGGTCTTAATAATAAAAACCTGGAGCCAGATACCAGGGTAAAAGCTGAAAGATCAGTAAAGGAACCAGCCACTAGGGAGGCTTCTTACCTCTCCAACTCCTTAGCCTGAAAGAGACTGAGCTCCTGTCTCCTCCTGCCTTACCTTCCTCTCTCCGCCCAGCCATATTACTTCCTGTCTCCACCTCCCTAGTGCTGGAATTGAAGGCATGAGATCCCAAATACTGGGGTTAAATGTGTGTGCTACCGTTGCCTGGCTGTGTTTCTCTTTTAGACTGGGTCAATCTTGTGTAGCCCAGGGTGGCCTTGAACTCACAGAGATTTGTCTGCCTCTGCCTCCCTAGTGCTGGGATTAAAAGTGTGGGCCACCACTGCCTCGCTTCTATGGCTAACTAGTGGCCTAGCTCTGCACTCTGATCTTCAGGCAAGCTTTATTTGTTAGATCACAAACAAAATATCACCACAGCCAGCGCTTCTAGTTTCCTCTAGAACCATGAGTCTTTTCTTCATTTGCGTTTGTCTCAGCCGACCCCCTTCTTCCTGCTGCCATGTTGACTGAGCCTCCCCATCACCACCCCCCAACCTCGCACCCCGTCAAGCTTCTTCCTGACCGAGTCCACCTTCTCATGGCTTTGTCCAGGGTACCAACCCGACTCTCTCTCGGCCACTAAGCCAGATCTACGTAGCCCAATGCCCTTTGAACATGTCTTTTCAGACAGTGCACAGGGGTCAAGGGTCAGCACAGCTAAAGCAAATGTCACCTTGGTCCTCCCCGTGCACTGCCTCTCAAAACACTACCATCTGTCTACCCAACTGACCAAGCCAGAAATTGAAAAGGAAGTCTCGGTTTAAATCCTGGTCTTGCCCCCTGCCCCTGCGGGACTACAGCAAGTTATTTCATCTCTCCAACCCTCAGTTTCCCCATCTGCAAAATGGAGATAATAACTGCTCTCATTTCAAAGGTTGCTATGGACCATGAGGGGTTAATATGTGTTAAGTCAGTAGAGTTAAACCCCACCTGTTTACCACTGCCTGTTGGATCCCTTCAGCCCTCGACCTGCTTCCTGATTCTTCTGCCTAGCTGCCATCATTTTGCCAATGCTTATAATAAGTTCAGAACTGCAAAAAATCTGCCCACATTTTTCCTGATCTTGTCACCATCACAGTGCAACTGGCGTGATCCTGGAAGGCAACTGAGATGGTAACCTCCCCTGACAGTGAGGTGTCTAGAGCTGGTTTCATAAATGAGGCCCTTCAAGGCTTCCGGGCTTCCAGTGAGGCTGGCAGACAGCACTCCCTGCCCTGGAACTGCATGGGAGAGAACCCCACTTACCCCAGAGCCCAGGGGGAAATGGGAAGGAAGAAGAAGGGACTGGGGTCCCACAATCCCCTCTGCAGACAATGGCCTAAAAACCTCGCTCGAGATTTCATCTCTGAAAGGCTCTATCACCCCTCAATAGCATCAATGGGGACCAAATCTTCAACACATGGGACTTGAGAGGATAGTCAGGATCTAAACTACACAGCATTCATCCCCCAGCCTCTGGGAGCAGGTCCCTTGGGGTTATGCCTTCTCCCTAGGCAGCCTGGTCCAAAGACTGTGTAGTGTGAGGTATAAAAGCTCACCTCCCTTACCTCATTCCTAGACCACTCTGGCTTTCCCCTGTGGGTCTGCTGAGGCTCTAGTGTAGGTGCACAGTAGCCGAGTGTCTCCCTCAGCCTGCATCCCTGGACTCCCACAGGTGTGGTTCTCCAGATGACTCACAGAAATGCCCCCCACCTCTATCCCTATCCCCTACCTCCACTCCCATCCTCCACCCTCGACCCTGTAGATCCCCAGTTCAGTTCACTTCCAGGGAGCCTGACCTAATATGGTTGTCTTCCCTGTGCCAGATTAGGTGTTCATTTTTGGTACCTTCACCCCTGGCACACTTTTTTCAGACTCTCCTACAGACCTGGGTAAGATTCCCAGGTTCCTTGCCCATCGCCCTCATGGAGTAGAAGCCATCCAAGATGGACCACGCTGACTCATCTCGGTCTGCGGCACCTGTTTGGTGCCCGCAATCATCCCATGATGCTTAGACTCAGAGGTTTCTATGGAGCCATCCCAAGAGGAGCTTTCAATGTGGCTTATAAAATAAGTCATGGGTACGGTGGACAGCCAAGAGCTCCATTCCCTGAGAAGGGAGGCTGGGGGAGGCTTGGGGATGAGCCAGTTGCTGGGAAGAGACTGAGGAAAGATGGGAGAGACCTGGGGGTAAAAGAGGAGAGGAGGTTCAGTGGGGTGTGTTTGGAAGTCCCCCAATGTAGCAATATCAACTATTGACCGTCACGTGGATGCCATTTAAGTATTAAATACACCAAACACATGCTTTAGCTTGGCGTGCTCTAGAGCCCCCTGAATGTCCATTTGGTGGCTCGTCAGGATATAGCCCAGGCTGTTTAGCCAGTCTCACGAAAGCCTGACACCAGCCCACGTTGACCTGCTCTCCTGGCCTCCTCTCTTGCTGTGACCACTTGCGTGTGTCCTGCTCCAGGACCCTCCTTGAGCACGCTTGTTCCACTCTCACCCTCTTTCCCACCGGGGCAGCTGGCCAGACACAGGCTTGCCCACCTTTGCAGCCCAGGCCCCTATCCAAATGAAGCCCTTCCTGGCTTCTGGTTTCTACAGCAGGGTGTCTTATTCTCGTCTTTCTTTCTTTTATTTTTGTTTGTTGTTGTTTTTCATTTAGTTGTTTTAGAGACAGGGTGTCACTATGTTGCTCTGGCTGGCCTAGAACTCACAGTGATCCACCTGCCTCTACCTCCTGAGTACTGGGTCTTTTTATTATTATTAGTATTATTATTATTATTATTATTTTAATCATTTCAGTAACTTTGTTAAAGTGTTCTTTGTCTGTTGCTGTCATCCTGACACTCTCTAATCTCCCATCAACCCCACATTTGTATCTTTTGGTTTTGTTTTAGGACCCACTGAGTAGAACTAGGGCTGTCTAAGTAAGCAACCACAGGTTTGGAACTGCTCGCTGGAGCCTGGTGGGCTCCCCAGCAGGCATGCAACCGAAGACAATGGTTTCTCCTCCCCCAGAACCCATCAGTAGCCAATTGCTCAGCAGTGAGGAATGGGGCCCCTGTGAGCCCTTCTCTGATCCATCACTGACTATTGACAGGCCCCATTTTGTACAGGTCGGTGCAGGCAATCACAGCTCCCGTGAGATCATGTTTACAACGGCTGTGTCCTGCCCCGAGGAAAGGGTTTTGTAGCTTTTCACCCTATCTCCCAGCTTTCACGTTCTTTCCACCCCTTCTTCCAAGATGTTCCCTGAGTCTTAGAGGGGCTGGAATAAATGTTCCAATTAAGACTGAGCACTCGCTGGGCGGCGGTGGCACACACCTTTAATCCCAGCACTCGAGAGGCAGAGCCAGGCGGATCTCTGTGAGTTCAAGGCCAGCCTGGGCTACAGAGTGAGATCCAGGACAGCCAGGGCTACACAGAGAAACCCTGTCTCAGAAAAAACAAAAACAAAAACAAAACAAAACAAAAAAAAGACTGAACACTCAACCATCATTATTCACAGCCACTGGTCTCTGCGCCCACTGTCTTTCATTACAAAGGGAAGTCTCTCAATTAAGGATGAGACGAGCACTTGTCAGTGCTGGGTGATGGGGTGTGTGAGTCCTGGCAGGCCACTTAAAAATTTTTGTAGTATCATACTTGTGTACAATGCACTGTGATAATAATCACCCCACTACCCTCCGCCATCCCTTCCCACTCCCTCCAACCTCCTCTTCCCAGCTAGTCTCCATCCCACCCATGTGTCCCCCCCCCCACCCTTTCTGGCTGTCACGGCTGCTGTGTCTGTGACTGCAACAGCAATGTCGTATCCAAATGACAGCATCCTACCACACTCCTCCATCCTTCAGCTCCCTCGGTCCTTCCATCATCCCCTCAACAATACCCCCTCAACCTCAGAGGGGGTGACATAGGTGTCCCATCTGGGGCTCGTCTTTTTGTGTTGGTACGTTTGTGTGTGTTCATGAAGGTGTGCATATGTGTGAGCTCACATGCGTGTATGTCTCCATGTGTGTGGAGGCCAGAAGACAACCTTAGGTGTTGCCATCCTCAGGAACACTTGCTTTGAGACAGGGTCACCAATTGGGCTTATTGGCTGGCCGGTGAGTCCCAGGGGTCCTCCTCTCCGCATCTCGCCAGCCTAGGATTATAAACCACCACACCTGGCGTTTTCACTTGTTCTGGGACCAAACGCAAGTCCTCAGATTTACGAAGCAAGCCCTTTACCTCCTTTCGTTCTTCTCACAGTCCCTTACGTCAGTCATCTGTTGTGGTATCTGCCTCCCCCAAGCAAACTGGGCTCTGTGCAGCCGGAGAAGTGTCCACTCCGCCTCTGTCCTCAGCATAACCCTTCACCTAACTCCGAGCAGAGCTGCCCGAGAAGGGACAATGTAGTTGTAGTCTCTGCGTCTGAGCCAACGCAGGACATACTCTTGGCCATGATCTTTAGCTTCTGGGTTCATGGCTGGAGAAGCCGAGAGTATCCTGGCTTCTCTGGAAAGCATGAAGTAGGAGGCCTGGCTCCCCAACTTGGCTTTGACCGCAAGCTCCAGAGACCTACCTGTCCGCATCTCCCCAGTACTGGGATTACAGATGTGTGCCACCTTGCCCAGCATTTATGTGGGTGTTGGAAATCCAAACTCAGGCCCTCACGCTCGTGTGGCAAACACTTGATGAGTCAAGCCATTCCCTCAGCCTGTAATTACTTTAAAATTTTTTTTATTCTAGAAAAATCTCAAGCTTACCAGAATTTGAGGCAAAAAGATTAAATGATCAAGACAGTTTCAAAGTTTGTGGATTTTTTTCAAGCCAGGGTGTATATTAACATATTTTCATTCAAAAAATATCTGTGGGTGCTGGGTTTAGGGTGTGTGTGTGTGTGTGTGTGTGTGTGTGTGTGTGTGTCCCATAGCTGTCATGTCTAAATTTTAAGTTCCCCAAGGACAGAGACAGTGTCTTCTGGCTTGTCCCCCACACAGAGCCCGGCGCATGACTGATGCCCAATAATTACTTGTTGAGTGAAAGAAAGTGAAGACAGTCCAGTCAATAAGAAAGAGCTGATGTGGCAGCCTTCCCCTGGGCAGCGTCATGACTGGCCGTGACCTTCTGTCAGTTACCAGCAGGAGGAAGGGGCACGGGGAAGAAGGGACTGAATGGCTAATGCAGGAATCTGCAAAGCACTGGGAATTATTACTCAGGGTTGACACGGCCTCCCCACTCCATCAGAGGTTGACTTCCTTCTCCATCCGCACATCCAGATCATGTACAAACACCACACACACACACACACACACACACACACACACACACACACACCCCTCTGAGGGCTTCAACCACCAATATGGTCATCTTTTTTTTTTATCCCCTGTTGTGTGTTCGTGTGTGATTGGGTCTGTGTGCGTGTGTATGTGTGTGCGTGTGGAGCCTAGTGATTGACTCTAGGTGTCTTCCTCAGTCACTTCTCCACCTTATTTGGGACAGGGTCTCTAACTGAGTCTGGCGCTCACCAGCACAGCTAGCCTGGCTGGCCAGAGGGTCCTTCAGAGCCCTGTCTCTATCTCCCCGGCACGGGGATTACAGGCACACACCGCCGTGTCCAGGTTTTTCCATGGGTGCCGGGGATCCAAACTCAGGGCCTCAGCTTCCACTGCAAGCTCTTCACTCACTGAGACGTCTCTTCAGACCCTGAGAAGGTCACCTTCACGGCTCCTGTCATTTCTTCTCCCTCTTTAAAGACCTTCACACGTGTCTGTGTCCTCTAAGACTCGCTGAGGGACTACCTGACCCCCAGGGCCTCAGCATCGTACACTGGAAAATGGGTACCTGGAGGCTCCATACCCTAGGACAAAGAGTCTCTCTTTCTCTTTCTTTTGTTTTTGGGTGGCTTTCAGACTCACTGTGGCTGAGGGAATGAGGCAGAAGTGAGACCACACACATTCTCGACTGAGCTGGCCTGGTTGGTGACCACACAACGTCTGGTCACCCTCAGCTCAATCCATGGCCAGCCCACCCCTAGAAAACTCGAGTGATGCTGAGACTAACCAGCTCCAAGCAACGCTCTAGCACACCTCAGATGCAGAAGTGAGCCTAGCCAAGATCAGCTGAGCCCCAAACCATCCAACTGGTGCTAGATCTGGGAACAATGGTGGACAGAGGTTGCTTCAAGCCTCTGGGTCTTTGGATGCATGGGGCACATCCCTGATCTTCCCGCTCTGCACCTTTGTTTCGGGTAACAACACCCAGAAAACAGCCAGTCTCCCCACCCATTCTCTCAACTAAGCCCCAGAGCCCGCTGCTCCCTTGCTGCCTGCCTGTCTGATTTTGAGACAGAGTCTCACTGTGTAGCCCTAGCCAGCCCAAACTTGCTCTGTAGGTCAGGTTGGCCTTGAACTCATATAGGTATGGTTGCTTCTGCCTCCCCGGTGCTGGGATTGTGCCTGTGCACCACCACATCCCTCTTCCCCACTGTCTTCCCCACAGCACTGGCTCTTCACTTCCACAACATTGCCAGCTGTTTCTTCCCCGCCTCTTCCTGCTCTGCCCTCCCTGCCTCTCCTTCTCCTCCAGTTCCATCGAGGACCCCACCAACAGTCACCCGTCCTCTCTTTGATACCCTTGACCCTCATCCTTCCATCACACCCTTGAAAGGAGCCCACTCCTGGTGACCCAGTGTTCACCTTCTTAGTTCCCACGCTTCCCAAAGGTGCTTCGGGAAATTGTCTAACCTGATTTGGTGGCTTTCTCACAAGTTCATGGTCATGGGGGGTGGGGTGCTGTCTAGATGGCCCTCTGAGACCTGTCCAGACCTTCATCTGTCCTCTCTCTCCCTAATGACCATCACACCCAGCAAGCGGGCAACCTTACTTCCTATTTTATTAGGAAACAGGGCCATCAACATCCTGTGGCTACCTCTCAACCAGCCCTCCTCTCTGATTCCTCTGAAGCGTGGCTGAAAAAGAAATGGCATAAAGGGTCATTGCTCTTCCACAATGGGATACTCTTCTATCTTTATTTATTATTACCATTTAAATATGATGTGTGGGGGTGGACACACACGCCACAGAGCATGTGTGGAGGACACAGGACAACTTTGTGGAGTTGTCCCTCTCTCTTCCCCCTTTACACGGGTTCCAGGGATTGAACTCGGGTCACCAGGCTTGTGCAGCAAGCACCTTTACTCAGTGAGCCATCTCAACAGCCCCGCAGGTACACAGTGTGTGCTTAGAGACAGACACACGCACACAGAAATGAATAAATAAAATAAAGAGAGAAAGAAAGTGAGCTGGCATAGGATTACAACCGCAAACCCAACATTCAAGAGGCTGAGGCGGAAGGGTCACAAGTTCAAGGCTGGCTTGTACTATGCAGTGGAATAATGTACAAATTACTTAATTGATTAGAGACCAAATGGAAAGAGACAGTAGTACAGGAAGAAGAGAGCATCCAAGGTGAGATGTCCCAGTGGCCAAGAGCAAAGAGGACACACGTTTGAAGCCCCAGTACCCACATTAAAGTTGTATGTGACCATGGGCACCCATCCCTCCAGCAGCAGAGCAAAACAGGAGCATTCCTAGGACTTCCCAGCCAGTTAAAACCCAGCAAGCTCCAGACACAGTGAAGAACGTGTCTCAGGAGAATAAGGTGGAACGTGATAGATCAGACACCTAATGATTTCCTCTGGCTGCTGCACTCTCGCACACTGATGTGCACACACACACACACACACACACACACACACACACACACACAGTATTCCAGAATAGATACAAAAAGAACAGAAAACAAAATCAAGGAGAGGAAATAAAAGACAGCAAAAAATAAAAATAAATAAAAATAAAAAATACTTGAGAGAGGCAAACAGCAAATGTGGGACAAGACCATGAGCTTAACTTCCCTCCTAGGACACTTGCTTTCCACCATACCTGGAGGTATTGAGCACAACGGAGTGGGAAGGTGTTACTCAGAAGGAAAGAGAGAAGGACAGAGGGAGTCCATAATCTGGAAGAAAGAGCAAGGCAAGACCATTTCCCCAGTGGCTTGGTGGCCCCACCTCCTTCTTCCTGGGCTGGTATCTGCAGATAGATGACGGGAAGCAGGCTGGAGATGACCAAGCCCGAGAGCAAGGCAGAGTGGGAGACTTCTCACATCTGTTATGTGGGAATCTGCTTAGTGACCTGGAGAAATGGCCTAGGGTGCCCCCTCCCTTTCTTATAAAGAGTGGAAAGACCTGAGCAAAAACATGCTTTCTTGGGAGAGCCACACAAACGCCCAGCTCTGCAAAGGGAAGCCATCCGCCCAGGTGACCCTGACACAATCACCTTCCCCGACCCCCATTGGCTGTCCCTATCACGGCTTCACCTCCTTGGCACACTTCTTACCAAGAGAGTAATCTCTCCGGGTTCCAACAGACTCTCCCTGCTCTCTAGACAAAGGTCACAGACACTGGGATCTCCTGCACACCGGGTTCACAGGCTCATGTCACCTTCTGCTTCTTAGATGATCCCAAACAAGTCCTTGTTCCCTTGGATCTTCGTCAGTCATGTTGAAGTCCTACTCTGCATCCGGTGTCAGAGTCAAATGGATCAGCTGAGAACATCTAATTGAGAAGTCCACGATCAGAACAGCACACACACGTGACCTGTCCTGGCCACCCAGGAGATAACACAGCCACTCGGCCAACCCAGTGCTAGTTGCTCCCATATCCTGCTCACTGTCTCATACTCCTCACCCTTGTTCTCTTTGGGCAAGATTCATCTAGAAAGATGCCCAGGACCCAGTGAGGAAAGCAGACATTCCAGGAGCATCTCAGAGATCTGCTCCAGGCTAGAGCCCTTTGCCAGACCTGTGCCAGGGCAGAGCTGCAGGAAACACACAGTGACAGGCAGAAGCCCAGGAGTGCTTACGGCATTTCACCCAGGAAAGTGAATCTGGAGCCTGCCAACGGGGAGGGGCATTTAACCGAGGACTTTGACCTAGACCCCAAGCATCTAACAACGTCCAAGAGGGAGCAGGCTGATGACTGGAGGAAGGAGGAGGAGCCTCTCTGAGCTGGGAAACCTACCCACCCCACGCCAGTGCTGCACCCACGCCAACAGCTCCTCAAACAACAAAAGCGAGCAGCCAGCTGCCTGGGGTCTGGCAGGGGCAGAAGGCCTGAGACAAGTGTGAGGAGGGAAACGGTTCTGTCCATAAACATCTCAATAGCGTGATTAACTGAGCATCGCAAATTGTAACCCTTTCCTTTAATGCACTTTCCCTGAATTACCGCAGGAGCCGGCGGCCGAGGAGCCCCGTACAAATTGCTGGAATGGGCAGTTAAGCGGGGAGGTCGGAGGTTAAATGAACACGGTTGTTTATGAAGACACAGCCCGAATCCATTTGCATTTTAATATTCTCTCAGTGAGACGGAAAGCCACTTTGAGGACAGCTTGTTTGGAAATCCCATTAACGGGTTATTTATGGGGCTCGTGGCTGCGTGACCCTTGCCCTTGTTTTGTTAAACATGAACCAGACATGAATCAGACGGGCAGCGGGCTAGCTGCTATTGTTTCCTGTAGCAGGAAATGTCATCGGATTCGATTATTCTGAGGCTGACACCTACTGAATTATCGCCCTCATAATGCTCAATTTTCCCTTTTTTCCCCTTTGGTCAACCTGATTATTTCTGTCTTTGTAGAAAGCCGACTCTCAGAGAAGCCATTTCCCTGCCTTTGGCTGTCAAGAAGGCTGGATGAGGCCCTGAGAGGCGGCTGGCTTGGCGGACGCAGAGGCACAGGTAGCGTTCAGGAGGGACAGCATCCTGGACAGCTGATGGCTTCTGCATCCCACTTCTGGAGACAGGCTCCAGGGCTCTATCATCTAAATCTTCTGATCAATATTAAAATTTATTTATCTTAAAAAATGACTTGGAAAATTATTGTAAAGGGGAGTGGTGCATGTCAAGGAACGTTCTGGCACTGCAGGTTTCTCCATGAGAAGGTCTGCAAACTAAGAAGGTTGATTTTAACTGCAAGATAAAATAGAGCAGGGGGGGCTAAGGAAGTGAAGGGGTGTCCTGCCTCATGTACAAATGTTTGCCATATGGAAATAAACTCATCGGGTTTGGGATGGATTCACCTTAAGACAGACATCATCCTAAAAATAAAACAAGATTCTGATGTCCAAGGTCCTGAGACTGGGGCTAAGGCCTGAGGCCATCACTCTTCCCGATACCTGCTCACCACTCACAGGCTCAGAAAAGCTACTCCACAGGCCGACTTCCCCCGACTTCTCTTCAGCTCAGGAGCCGGGTGTTGACCTATCCATCTCCCCAGATGTCTGCATCTTTGCCCCCAAGTATATAAAGCATGATTGAGTCTGTAGGCCTGGGAGCCTCGGCTGAGCACTGGGAAAGTCAGAGAATCAGACGGAGCCTGTCCCTCTTCCCTCTCCTCCTCTGCCATCTAAGGCATCATTCCTGTGTAAACTTCAAAAAAAAATCTCCCTAGATACCCAGAAACCCAAAGAGAGACACACGAGCTTAAGGTGGCTGGGAAAGGAGCTAACTCTAAAACTCAGAGCTCTCAGTGACACAAGACAGACATGGCGCCTGTCGGCTAGACCCCAAGAAAGACCCTGCGACTGGAGCTGGGATAACAGCAGCCCAGCAGCCCTTCCCTGAACCTCTTTCCAGGAGCCTAACTCTCCACCTGCTCTCGGCCGCATCGCACTCCACACCATCAAGGTAAAGTCAAAAAGGAAATCCGCGTGGGGCAGCCTTCCTCAAAGGCTTTGGGATGGGTTGGACAGCAGCCGGGATCCTTTGACCTGTGGACTGGACTCTAGAACACATGATCCCTGCAGCAGGACCCCGGGTTGCCTGGTGGGGCAAAGCAGCAGCTGCCTAGAGAGGGAGCTGGCCTGCTGCAGCCTGGGGAGGCTGCTTTTCCTTCAGCATCCCACATCCTCGCCCCCTCCTTCACCTCCCAAGTGTACTGTTTGTTCTTGAACCCTCCTCCCGGGGGTGGAGGGGGGCACCTGACCTCAGCCGTTGAGAGCCACTCAAGGCAGTACCCAGAGGGGGTCAGCCCAGGCTCCTAGGCCTGAGCAGGCCCTGGGCTCCCTGCTCAGGTGCAGGGCCTGCTGGGAGAACACCTGCTTCTCCTTGGGAACTCTCTTCCCACCACTTTCTGCAAAAGCCTTTTCGACCAAGTTTAAAATAGATCTCTCCTTATGAATTGGCCGTCTGAGGAATTCTCCTCCAGTGGTTAATTCAATCTTAATAGACGCTGATTTTTTTTTCTCCCAGAAGAAAAGGGAACAATACATCTTTAGAAAGGGTTTATAAGTGTCATGATTTTTCTACTAATTTACGCTGCATTCTCTGCTTTAAAATGTGAAATTACCTCATTGTGTCTCTGAATATCCTCCATGCTTGGGCCTGAAATTAAGCTCGCCGTAGAGGAGCCTAAATGACCACAATTTGCTGTGTGAAATGCCCTGATTGCAAGAGCAATCCCAAGCAATCCCCAGCCCCAGCGCAGCCCAGCTCACTTGAGCTGATTGGCCTTTCCTCCTGGCTTTGCCAAATACAGCTGGTGCTACCTGCTGTGGGGGAGGGGTGGCAGAGAAGTCACCCGCCAGGCCTATCCATCTCCGCTCCCCACAAGCAGACACTGTCTTCCAGCTCACCTCCCAGGGACCAAAGAGCATACACTTCTTGCTCGGCCACCCAAACTTCTGTCGAATAAACAGCATCCACAGATACACGTTCGGCCTGCGATCAGCAGGACACTTTGGACCAAGCCTCCAGTGACATCATGATCACCCCTCGTTCTTTCAGGGGACTCTGTGATGTCATTTCATCTCCCAGGTCTTAGTCTATCATGAAGTGCAGTCTCCTGCATGCTAGGCCCTTGGATAGCAGCCTTTGGTTACTTCAGCGTCTGTAATCAGACTCTCCAAGTTCAAATGCAAGCAGTACCACATACTATCTGTGTGACTGAGTAAATTAGGCCGCTTCCCGGTGTCTCCTCGTTTTCCTCCTCTGTAAATGGAGACACTCAGAAACAGGAGGGTCAGCAGGATTGATTGAATGAAGGCAACACAGAGCTTAATGGTTTGGTGGGTCTGTGTTCCACATCCCCAGATGTAGGAGGGTTCTAACTTTATTTCCCGAGACACACACCCTCCAAGTAGAAAAGTCTTCTTATAATGAGAAGTGTGCATGAGTGTGTGTGCGTGTGTGTGTGTGTGTGTGTGTGTGTGTGTGTGTGTGTGCAGAGCCCAGAGGACAACCTATGTATTGCTCCTCAGGAGCCATCCATATTTTTGAGTCAGACTCTATCATTGGACTGGGGCTCCCCAGTTACCCTAGGCTAGACTGGCTGGTGAACCCCAGGAATTTGCCTCTTTCCAGAGCTAGGATTACAAGCACATGCTAACCATGCCCAGCTTCTAACAGGTGTGCTGGGGATCAAACTTGAGTCACGTTTGTACAAGCACTTTATGGACTGAGCCATCTCCCCAGTCCAGAGAGAATAATTTTTGTTTGGGAGAAAAAGAAAAGAGTTGACTTGGGAGGATGGAGAAACCGTGGCTGTCTCAACCCAGCTCAGCCTTTCCCCATTGGCACAGGACAGATATACCTGATTTTTTACTTAAGTTCCTATGTCAGAGATCCTGGTCCTCAGCCTTGAACCATGGACCCTAAACCCAACACCAGAGCTCTACTGAGGCACATCTGCTTTGGATGTCATCCATCCTTTACCCAGCTTCCTCCAGACTCCTGGACCCTTTCAGCCATTTTCATACAGTGACAGAGATAGCCGGTGGCTTCTGTCCCCATGTCCCATCAGTCTGGCTCCCATCTTCCAAGCTTTCCAGGAGCAGCAGAGCAGCAGAAACCACCACCATCCTGCGCGCTGGCTGTGCCATTCTTGCTGGTCCCTAATGCTACACCCTAGAATAGAACTTAGGGAGGCTCTCAGGGAGTGTGGCTCCAGCCAATGTCCTAGCTTCCTGGAACTGATGTAACAAAGCACCCAGCTGGGGCAGCTTGAATGGCAGCTTCTAGAGACCAAAGTTCCAGATCAAGGTTTTAGAGGATGGTAAGGGAGCCCTTGGGGCAGCTTCCAGGCCTCTTCCCACCTGCTTCTGGTAGTTTGTGGCAATCTTGAGCAATGTTAGGCTTCCATACACATCACCCCAACCTCTGCCTTCATCTTGATACAAGATTCGTATGTGTTTCTGTCTCTCCAGACTGCACCCTTTTTATCAGGACACTGGTCGTACTAGATTAAGGCTGACCCTGGCAATGTCATTTACACTTAATTACCCCTGTAAAGACCCAAGGTTCCAGTAAGGACACAGTCTAAGATACTTGGGACTAGAACTTCAACAAACAAATTTTAGGGAGCCACAATTCAACCCAAAATAGCCAGGTACCCCTTATTCCATAGCCGGAGGCTGCTGAAGGCCAAAGAGGAAAAGATTTGTGTAGTTCGGCCAGCAACTGAGTCACAGAAGTAGAATTCCAACTCAGGACCCTCATATTTACATTATCTCGGAACTCTTGAAAGTCTGAGTTTAGTCAGGGTTGGAGGGACCTAAAGGAGGTGATGACTCCGTCATGACCAATAGGGATGCTAGTGACAGTATCTCCCACAAGTCCCAACCAGCCACAGAATCTGGGCCTCCGCACTGCCGCTCACGCTGAGCACTAATGGTCAATCAGACCACACCGAAGAGCTTTTTAACAAACATCATTCATCTCAGTCTGCGGTGCCAGCAACGAGACTGGCTCACACACAGGGACTCCGAAGCCTAAATGCAGCATTAAAATCATTTTAATGCTCACCTTCAAGTGCCAACGCTTGGGCCTCCCATCCCGTGTGTGCAGCCCATCTCTCCAACGTGGAAGTTGGGAGCCTGAAAGCCAATTTTGTTAATGCTGCTGGGAGGAGCCAGCGGGTCTGGAAGCTCATCCATCATCTTAACACGCTCCGGGATGGACTTGGAAGATAAAGCTTTCATCTTCTTTGCCGGGTGGAGCCTCTTCAATTAGGCAGGGAAGGGGGTGGGTGGGGAGCAGAGACAGGCACCCTGAGGAGAGAAGTAAGGAGAGAGAGAGAGCCATCCCGTGTAGAAGAACCTGGAGAGACTGGAAAAAGGCAGCTGCTCCATCCTGTAAAGTTAAGAAGTGAAGGGCGCCTAGCTGGGGGTGGTTCCCAGGCAGGCCCTGGGAGAGTAGTCAGAGAAGGCAGGAAATGGTGCTCTCAGGAGCCGTCCTAGGCTGAGTGCTTCCTCCTCAGTGAGGAGGGCAACAGCAGTGCCCTACCCTTTGGCTGGAGAGAGAAGAACACTTGAGCCACTGGAATAGGGGTAGAGAAGTGAAGGTTTATAACCACGAGGCTCAGCTAAGTGTCCCCTGGTCCCCATGTCATCCCCACTCAGCTCATACTCACAAAGACCCTGCAATGATCAGGCCAAGTCTTTAGGTCCAGACAGCCGAGGGGACCATGCAGTTCCATTGAGCCGCCCCAATACAGGCACCGGAACTGACGAGACACAAGTGGACAGAGCCCCACTCCGCCCTTCTGAGCAGCAACGCCTTCCCCTTGTGTGGGGGAGGCAGCCTCCCCTCCAGGATACGGACAGAGAGAAGCTACTAGAATCCTAACCTAGTGTGGGTAGTCTGCCAGTGATCCTGGAAAAAACCCAGAGGACCACCCAGAGCAATCAAAAGCAGAGATGGCCCGAATTTGTACGTGGGGTACTGTTCATCCTGCTACCGCGTCTTCTTCCTGACATAGTCACCTGCTCTGGCTGGACTCTCCCTAAATCCACTGATTATTGATCATTCTGCCAATAAGTCAATGAGGGACTTACTGAGACATATCCACTAGGTCCTCAGTGGGCGTTGCCCTCTGCCTGCCAGCCAGGAAGCATTTGCTGACAGACTAGCTAGTCATCATGATACAGCAGAACAGCAGTAGCAATGCCCCTTACTGTGCGCTCCAGAGGCCATACTCCCATACTCTTGCTAACTTGTTGCCTTACATGTGCTAACTTGTTGCCTTCTTTTTCTTCCTTTCCGTTTCAGCTTCTATGTCTTTCTGCCTCCAGCCTTGCGCTCCTAACACCCACCTGCCCACCGTGGAGTTTCATGTCTCATGCCCATGTTGTTTTCTTGCCCAGAGCGTCCTGCCTAGCCTTCTTCAGCCAACTCGTTCTATGGATGTCCACGGAGGGATCTCTTCCCCCGGAAACCCACCAGAGCCCCAGCCTGATCTCAGAGTTCCTCCTGCCTGTTCTCCACAGCGCCAGGCTGAGAAGATAAATGGAGTTCTGACGTTCCCCTGGCTTCACCCATGGCAGACATCATTAATGGATCCCAATGTGATTCAGAGAACTTTACTGGGCTTAGACAGAACTGCCTGCCTTGACAGCACAAAGTGGGTGATTAAGTCAGACAGCAGATCATGGAGCTCAGCATACTACCTAGCATGTTCATCACTGCTGCCTTACAAGGTCCCTAGCCTGTCCAGCCCATGGCCCACCCTGGTCCACATCCTGTCACCTAGAGGGGCTGGTGGTGGGAGGGAGAATGTAACAGATGGAGAATGGAACAAGAAGGCAAGGTGCCATTTCTAGCAAAGGACATGACCCGACACGGTCTTCTGCCCACAGCCAGGCTGCATTGGAAAAGAACTAGGGGTCCTGGAAGGCCAGTGGGCCAAGCATCTGTCCACCTTCCCCGTTTCCTGACGGGTCCTTCTCATGTACACAGCCCTGTGCAGGGGGCACCGTGCTCTTCATGGCCCCTCCTCCAAATTCAAGGCAGGTCAGACTGTCACCCCCACTTTTCATGGGGAAATGCCACCATTTGCCAAATGTCCACGTGTCCTACTCTGCAGCTCAACAAGGGTTAAGTTCTGAAATTCTGAAAGGGATTCAGGCTGTGAAGCCTCTTTGCTCAGAGGCTCCACTTTCCCAAAGTGCATTCTACCTTTCTGCCTCCTTGGCTGCCAGCTAGTCATTGGAATAAAAACTAGATGGTGTGGGGGGGGGGGGGGGGGGGGGGTAACAGTGCAAGCTGGGGACTGGGCAGAATTTTAAACACAAGTCCTAAAGATTTCACAATGACATATATAGATAGAAAATAAACTACTCTAAAACAACAACAACAACAACAAAGTACAGGAACTAAATAGTATGTGCTTGCCCAGCACCTCACCCACATACACCAACCTGATTTCTGCCCTCCCATCTCTCGGCTTCTGTTGCCCGCCCCCCTCCCCCCCCCACACTCACACATACACCCTTCAGAAATGCCTAGGAGAAGGGAGGGGCAGGAGGCGCCCTCACCTCAGGGTCTTCTGCACTGGAGTCTCCTCTTTTTCTGAAGACAGAGCAGTTTTCCTTGTGCTCTATGTAAATGAACTGTTTGTGAATGTGCATCTGTAATGGAGGAGCTGTCACGTTGGGCTGGGGGGTTGGCTGGGATGGAGGAGGACAATAGATTCTGTGCTCTGAGGTCAGGCGTGGGGGGAGGGGACTGCTGGCTCTGGAGGCTTGCGGGGGAAGGAGCCAGATGCCGGGTCGGAGACAGCAAGCAAGGATGAGGCCCAGGCTCGAGTCTTGCTGAGACCGGGGCCTCAGGCACTGAGGTGGTAAAGAGCCGGGAGCCTGTGGTGACAGCTGGGGTTGGGGGGAGTGCCATGTGCCAGGGTGAGGAAGAGAAGCCTGGGGCACTGGGGCAGCTGGGGCACACCCTGGGTGCCAGGAAGAAGCCAAGGCAGCCTAGGAGCTGCTGCTTTGGAAATCAGGGAAGACTCCTCTAACCAGGGCTGTGTGTTAGCTGCGGGTGCTGTGAGGGACCCGGTTGCCCTGTGCAGGGACTCTCTGCAGGATGGGACCCACTCAGGTCTCACAGAGCACCAAGCTCAGAGCAGCATATCATGTATTCAGCAGATGGTAGTGTTACAATCTAAGAATTCAATTGAAGCCAAAACAAAACCACTTCATTTAGCCTGAGTAAAAACTGGGTAGGGGTAATGCAAGGACCTGGAATGTATGATCAGAACCCCAGGGAATTGGGGAGCCAGGACAAATTTCTCTCCATCCTGAGCAGGCTTCACTGAGGTACCTCTGAAGACCAGCTCCGCCCTAAATCTACAGATCCAAAGGCAACCTCACCAGCCCTGAAGGCTGCTGCCAAATGTCCCTGGAGCCCAACAGAAACTCCAGAACTCTCTGATCTCCTCAGCACAGCTCCGGGCCTGGGGCTTGCGTGGCAGTTGTCGGTTCCCTCACATCACCGGCTCATTCAGTTCAGACTTGTGAAGTGCCCACTCTGTCCTAGGCAGTGAGAGGGTAACCAGAGTCTCTGCCCTACAAAGCTTTACACTACCTGGTTGAGACAGACAAGCAGTGGATCCCAAACATTGGCTGTCAGGACAGCAAGAGGTGTGGCAAAGGGAAAGAGTGTCATGCCAGGTGGAGACAGGAATGAATGACCTTCTTATAACGTAGCTGGAGAAGGCCTCCCACTTGACAGGCGCCCTGAAGCAAACGAAGGAGATGGCCGCTCAGGTATGAAAGGAAAGAATACTACAGGCAGAGGAGAAGCAGGTCCCCAGAAAGAATCCCACAGCCAGGCTGGGGCTTTCCAGGCCTTGGTGGCCTTGACACGAGTGGATGCCAGAAGCTCACGGTCACACAAACTTCCCTGGAGTCAGTGGCTTCATGTTCTTGTCTCACAGAGTGAAATTCTAAAACAGGTGGGAACTTGAGAGAAGGGAAGAGGGCGGAGCCCCTGTGTGTAAGGAGCAGGGTGCAGGAAATAGGGTACCATCAAGGGTCCCCACCTAAGGGTTAGTAAGGCTTTAGCTGAACGGAGGCATGGTGAGCATGAAGGACGAACTGGTTGGTCCAGTCACAAGGTGTCCTGGTGTTTCTCCATGCTGTCACATCCTCAACACAGGCAGGGGAGCTCATTAGGTTGTATCAAAGGAGAAGAAAAATGACAGGAAACCAGACCAGGAACCAAAGCTGCTTTCTGGCATGCTTGGCCTTGGGCCAAGACAAAACCAAAGACACTTCTGGCTTCTGACCAAAGACAAGAATCAGGGGTTTATTTTCTTTTTATATGTGTATATGGGTGGGAAGGCTTGTGCACATGTAAGTGCAGATGCTTGAGGACTTCAGAAGGACCCCAGGATCGCATGTGCATGGGAGGTGGGGTGGGGAGGGGAGGGGAGGGGACAGACACAGATGGACTGCCCCACATAGGTGATAGGAACCAAATTTGGGTCCTCTGCAGGGGCAGTATTTGTTCTTAGCCACTGAGCTGTGTGTCTCCAGCCCCTAAGGACAAGAATTACAACTGCTGGCTTTGGGGGTCCTTGCTGTAAAACTGCTTGAGCAGTTTCTACCCCTGTTCTCCATCCCTGGATGAAAGGATGGGAGAGATTGAGGAAAAGCGGGGCTCTAGGAAAAACCTGGTCTTGTTGAGAGTAGAATGTTTAGCGAAGTAAAGAGGACCAGACTAGGCTGGGGCTGTGGGCTCCTGGGAAGCGAGAGGTTGATGTCTCTGGGCCAGACAATGCCATATGACCCCTCCCTCACAGGATGTCCTAAACATGTATTCAAGTTCCCTGGGTCCCACTCCTGTTTCATGTTGACAGACTCCAACTGAGCCGCACCCCAGCCACAGCTATGGGGACTCCGCAGATCCGCAGCCTGAGACTCCTCCAAGGCCTCTGGATACCCTGCCTGTGCCCAGAAACGTCACACCCAAAGGCTTGGATTCTGACATCCAGGTTCCCTAAATGAATGAGTGACACCATCCACAAGTGCAGGAGAGTTGGTATGCCATGGGGCAAGCTTTCACAGATAAGCGAAAACCTGGGCCTAAGGCCTGTCAACAACTTGCCCTGCCACTAACTCTTTACTGATCTTCTCAGATAAAGCATTGGGGCCCTGCTCCTGGAAGATGTGCTGAGACCAAGGCTTCGGCTATACTTACTACAAAATCGTGTGTTAACCCAGCTCAGTACTGTGCTCATCACATGTGTTCGCCTGCTCTCGCTCCCTCCCTCCCCTCCATCTCACTACCCCAGGTTGCACGCTCCACTAATGTAATCATATAAGTGTTCGGCTGGAACTTCCAGCTGGCTCCTACGAAAGCCCCATTCCTCCCTCTCCAAACCCCTCCCTCTCAGAGAATCTCCAACAAAGAAAAGGCGCCAAAAGCCCCGTTCGGAATTCTTGTCTGCCAAAGCTCTTCACCTGAGGTTGCCAGCAGCCCAAGACCCTACCTAAAGAATACCATCCTTGGGCAGAAACCCAGCTTCTGGGGGACATGCCATCACCTCTCACCTACAGGGTACTTAAACTCCCTGCGTTAGTTCAGACACGTGATTTCTTCTGCCCCTTCTACCGCCTGGATCTCTGGGAGCTGGAAGACTCACCTGGGAGTTACTTTGCTCAAAATAAAACTGTTCTTTTATTTTTTAAATTCGACTTGATCTGGCTTACTGCATTGGCCAAGAAACCTACTATCAAAGTATTGAAAACCTATTAGTAAGTCAAACCACTGGATCTCTTTTCTGGGAATCATGATTAATGTAGTTGACAGTAAGCAGGGTCCTAGAGATAGGGTTTAGGAATTTCATTGCCCATCCATCTAAAGACAAAAAGGACCTCATTGCTGGTGGATCGTGGGACAGTGACTGCCTCTGGGATGCAGTTTTACAAATACTTAGCTGTGGTTCATTCGGTACAGGAGGGCCATGATTTAAACATGAGATGTCTCCCCACAGGTTCTCATGTTAATGGCTTGGTCTCTAACTGGTTAAGTCACTGGGAGCATGTCTTCAGGAACAATATCTTGTCCTGACCCCTGCCAGTCCCCTATCCCTGCTTCCTGGCCACCATGGAGGACCATTTCCACGCCACTAAACCCTCCCCACCCAGGGTGTCTGTCTCAGGAAGGGCCCACGTGATGATATGAAACTTCTGAGAGTATGAGCTGAACTTAACCTTTTCCTCCAAAAGTGTTCCTCTCTGGCACAGTGATGACGAAACTGATTAGCATATGGAGGGAGGTGAGACAATGGGCTGGCAGAGGTTGAATGTACCAGGCTTTTTCTTTTGGGTCACCAACCAGCTCCCAAATCACGACACAGAGACCTCTTATTAGTTATGAATGCTCAGCCTAGCTTAGGCTCATTTCTGACTAGCTCTTATAACTTAAATTAACCTGTTTCTCTTTATTTAGCTTTTGCCTCGGGGCTTTTTGCTTTTCTTTCTGTATATCTTACTTTCCCACGGTCTCTATGTCTGGCTGGCTGGTGACTGCCTGGCTTCTGGCCCCAGGGGTCTCCGTCCTTCTCTCCTCCTCCTTCTTTCATTTCTCCCGAGTCTAGATTTCTCCTCCTATTTATTTTCTCTGCCCATCAGCCCTGCCTATTTCTCTCCTGCCTGGCTATTGGCTGTTCAGCTCTTTATTAGACCAATCAGGTGCCTTAGGCAGGCAAGGTGAAACAAATGTAACACATCTTTACACAGTTAAAGTAATATTCCACAGCATAAACAAATGTAATACACCTTTGCCTAGTTAAACTAATATTTCCACAACAGCTGAAGGGCTTCATTGGTTTGGAAGAAATTATAAGGATTATTGGGGGTGGGGGATGGCTGGTTTTGATAGCCTTAAAAGCCCTGCAAAAATAAAAACGGTGGATGCAGGGAAGTTACTTAGGAGGCCAGAGGAGGATCCCATGACATTTTTAAAAGAGACACATTACTAGCAGCCACAAGGTAGGTTGTGCTGAAAATTGGACCAAGCATCTAATTATAAGGGGTAGACCAATAAAGCAAATGAATGCATAGTCTCACAAATGTCTTGTGGACTCTGCCAGGTAAAGGTTGAGACCCTGACACAGTACAGGAGGACACTCATGTAGAGAAGCCTTGAACTTCAGGTTCCTCTTAAGCCCTGTATGGCAGAAGAGGCAGCCCTTCCCCTTTGCCAATAGAGAACAGCCTCCCAGAGACCTGCAATGATACCGCCCACAGCGGAGTCTGTCCCTGAGGAACATTCAGAACGCTGGACACCTGAGAGTCACTTAGTGATCAGCACTGATGTATGACCTTGGGAATGAAAGGTAAAGAGGAAGCAACCTGGGACACCAGGGAAGTGAGACTCAAGACTATGAGAAGGATCACGTCTCCATCTACAGAAACCACCAGGAACGGGGCCAGAGTAGTGTTGGAGAAAGAGTTCCCAGAACTTAAGCATCTTCAGGAAAAGTAGAGGAGTGGCTGGAGGTCTGTAAATGCTAGGATAGGAAGCCTCAAAGGGTCTGATGGCTTCAAAGCAGTGGTTTGGGAGGATGCATGGGAATGAGTGTCGTGAGAGCGTCAAGGAGGAGGGAGGAAGACACCAGGCCCACCCTCCCAAGCCTAGTGGTTCAGAGGCTGGAGAAACAAGAGCAGCCACTACTTGAGAAAGCATGGGTAGACAACATCTTGGGGGGGGGGGGGGGGAGCTTTTTCCAGAAGAGCAATCAGGCTCAGATGAGCACAAGGGTTGAGGTTGAGGACGTAAAGTATTTTGCTATTGATTAACAGTAGAAAATTCTTGTAAGTAGGAAAAGGAGAGTGTTGGTGGTATCATCCCAGGAGCATCCAGGGCCAAATAAGGACTAAAGAGGAGAAAGGATATCCTGGAAGGGAGAAATGAATGAATGAATGAATGAATAAATGAATGAACGAATGAATGAATGAATAAATAGACATAGATAGATAGACAGACAGACAGACAGATAATGTGCCCACTGAGCTTAGTCTGGGAGACCTCCCAGGCAGATGGCGGGGGAAGCAGGGAATGCTGGGAAAGAACCTTGATGAACATGTGGCCCAAGCTCCCCTCTTTACTCTTGCCAAATGTACATAGACTTGGTGGCTACAGTCTAATTCCCAGGATCAGAGAGAAGAGGTGGCAGGTCCAGGGTGAACTGCTGGTAATTCTGAGCTGTCGCTAGCCCCAGAGGTCAGACCCGAATCTACATCCTTGCCTGGGTGACTTTGAGCTTGTTGGCCAAGGCTCTCTCAGCTTCATGGAGAGTTGATCTTCCTTCATGGAATTATTGTGAGGCTCAAGATGAGGAGAGCAGGGCACAGGGCATGGGGCACCACTCCTGCCAAGCATTCCTCATGTCAGACTGTTGAGAACATGACCCACTCCATCTGACCCAAAGCCTTGACAGCAGAGTTCAGAAGATCTGCCGTGTCCTGACCCATGTTTCTTCAACAATGTCTGATGGAGTTCTCTGGACTCTGAACATTTATTTTGTTGCGTATTTATTCATTTATATTTAAAATATGGTTATGAGGTGGTGAGTCATGGTGTGTGTCCATGCATGTGTATGCAGAAGGGCACAGGGAGTCTCTGAGTATCTTTCTCTATCATTTTCCACCTAACTGCCTTGTGATGCCAGTCTCTGACTAAACATGAAGCTCACCATTTTGGCTAGCCTGGCTGGCCAGCAGGCTCCCAGGATCCATCTGTATGGCACCCCAAACACAACCATTGGGATTAAAAGTATGCATCACCATGCCTCGCTTTTATGTGGGATTTGAACTCAGGTCCTCTCATTTGCAAAGCGAGTGCTTTCATTTCTTTAAATGCCTAAG
>CABHPQ010175451.1:0-44209 GCA_902168405.1 Peromyscus aztecus
GCCTTTACTTGTGGGCATTCACACTTGAACGTGGTCCAGCCACCCTTCAGTAAACAGCAGAGTGACAGCAATCCACCAAAGCTGTATTAGTCACCAACAAAGGTGTGAATTGATCTTAATTCCACATCAGAAAAAGATCAAGTTACTCTGGACAGGGAATTCTCCTTAGGAATTCAGTATCGTGCTGTGGGATGTTCTGTATGGCAAATGTGTTGCTAATAAAACACTGATTGGCCAGTGGCTAGGCAGGAAGTATAGGCGGGACTAACAGAGAGAATTAAAAGAACAGGAAGGCGGAGGGAGACACTGCCAGCCACCGCCAGGACAAGCAGCTTGTAAAGATGCCGGTAAGCCACGAGCCATGTGGCAAGGTATAGATTTATAGAAATGGATTAATTTAAGATATAAGGACAGTTAGCAAGAAGCCTGCCATGGCCATACAGTTTGTAAGCAATATAAGTCTCTCTTGTTTACTTGGTTGGGTCTGAGCGACTGTGGGACTGGCAGGTGAAAGAGATTTATCCTGACCGTGGCCCAGGCAGGAAAACTCTAGCTACAGTATCGAGGGCCCCTTGCTTGTTGGGGAGGGGTGCCCTCTGCTTCAGCAGCATAGCCACAGAGAAGCTGCCCTTGATCCACCCAGTAACCTGCCAACAATATTCAAGCAAGAAGCCATTTAAACTCTTCCAGCTTCTAAAAGTAGGTGGGGAGATGGGGAAAGTAGAGAAGAAAGTGGGGTGACTATTACTGCATAGGAATTTTTAGGATGGTCAATTGTTGATATTCATAATGCCATCATCATGGACTCGTGGCCTTGTGCCTTTTTAAATTCTTATAAATATCTGCAACACCAACAGTGAAATGAGGCATCTGTAAAATGTTTGGAAGAATTGTTCAGAAGGTCCAGGATTCCTAAATTAAAGGGATCATGTGGCAGGACGATTTAGCCGCATTACAAATGTATGAAACAATCTCACTGAAGGAGATAAGGGAAAAATTCCATCCCAGGCTAGTTTGAAGATAAGTGGAGTTTGTAAGAAAATGGGAAAAGAATTTGGACCGAGCCGTGCAGTGTCACTGACAAAGCTCCCTACTTGGGGTTACAGTTTAACAAGCAGGATACTGCCCTACATGTGTACAAGAATGGTGTAACTGGGTACATGGCTGGCAGAAGGCGGGAAAGGAGCAGGTAAGTAAGAAAGGAAGATGAGGTTTGTGTGTGCGGTAATGCATTAGTCCTCAAAGTATCAGTAAAAGTTCATATTTACCATGATGTAAAGCATGTGGTTATACATAGAAATATTTACACATATATTTTTTTATATAGGGGGTTAGAATACACTGCCCATAGATGCTTGATGTAATACATATCACTTGCTATGCCAGTTGAGAGAACTAACTATAAATAGCCCAAGAAATATTTATTTTAGACTCTAGGGAAATGTCTGTTTCTGTGATTGTGACCAGAGACAGCCTGAACTTACAACAGCCTGTGATGCATAAGCAAAGGACATGCTCAAGATCAGTAAAAAATGTAAACAAGTATCAGGGTGACAAGGAGATGTCAAAAAGATGTAGACGCCAGTGTTAGATAATCTAATCAACAGAGTCAAGTAGAGTTAGATCATAGGGTACAGAATGAGATCAATATCCAAGAGTTCTTCCAGATAGAAATGGATAATTGAATAAGTATGCAAATGGAGAGGGGCAGGGTCAAATGGCCAATCTTTTCATGCACAATAATTTCAAGCAATCCGTGCTCATGCTCCACTTCTAAGGTATCAAACACCACCACCACCCCTTACATGTGTACTCTACATTGTAACTGCCTTCCAAAGGGTTCAATGCTTAGAACGGAGGAGTAGCTTACAGCAGAGAAACCTAACCAGCTTCTCTCCTCAAGGAGAACAGGTCAGTACCATGATGGGGAGCCATCTTGCTGGTACATACATTTGCTGTGAAGTAACAAAAAGGGAAACTCATCTCCACAGTCCCTTGTCCCAAATCCTAAAGACTGAACCTAATGAGGGGAAAACATTGGCAAATTACACTGATGATCAGTACTACACAAAACACCTTGGCAGAACTCCTTAAAACTGGGATGCACCAAAGTCAAGATGAGCCTGAGAATTGGGATAGCTGGGCAGAGACAGAGGAGACGGGACTATGAACTGTAAGCCATCCTCCATTCTAATTAAGGAAAAGCCAGGGCATCAGCCAAGGGTGCACATGTGACTCCATACCAATCCAGCAGTGCTGATCCACTGTCTTCACTTGTGTTCAGTCCAAATGGCAGGTTCCTATAATAGAAGAACTGTTCGGGAACTTCGTTCTTCACAAATGTTCTGTAAACCCAAGTCCTAAATACATGCTACTTTTGATATTGACTCCTCGGAGAAGGAAAAAGATGAAGATAATTTAAGTTGGACTATAGAACGGAATGGATAGGTTCATGACTCAACCATAGTATGTGATTTTATGGTGAAACCACAATAATTTTAAATGGTAAAATGTGCTTTTAAAAAAAAGTGGTAAGATGACTTTAAAATGAAGTATAAGAGGGATAATATTTTATATCCTCTGCTTGGCTTATCCAAACCATCAAAACATAGAGACTGTTTATTTGTTAAAGTAAAAACTAATACAAGTGATGCATAGTGATCTTTGTTCATTTCTAGCTATGAAAGTACACTTCTAACTGCTCTTTGTGTTAAAGGTACATATAGATATGGTACACAAACCATCGCTGTCCGCTGCACCGCTGTCACCTGCAGTCACCTTAATCATCACCATTGCTGCAAAGACTTTGTCACCAGCACGGCTCTCGGGGAGTTGGCTGTTCAGTCTTCCACCACTGTGACAAGGTTTCTGAAAACCTCGACGTGAAAAGAGCATGTATTTGTTTGAGACTCACAGGCTCAGAGGGTCCAGTCCATGGTTGTGGCTCCATTGCATTGAAGCCTGTCAGGAAGTGTACGGTATGGAAAGCTGCTGGTCTTATGGAAAACAAAGGCAGAGAGAAGAAGGAGGGGATATTACCTCAAAGCCAATGACTTCACTTCCTTCTACTTAGCCCCGCCTCCTAAAAGTTTCACCACCTTCAAACACTACCTGAGGCTGGTGACCAGACTGTTAGCATGTGAGCTTTTGGGGAACACTGGCGATCCAAACCACAACAGGGGATTTATATGACTACTATTCACTTCAAACATCATATCAGATGTGTATGTATCATGAAGGAAGCAGAGGAGAGCAGGAGGCTTCCTGCTTTTCTAGGCAGTACAGTAAGTGCTGGATCTGGAAGCGTCCTCATGAGGCCAGTGCAAAAGTACCAGACGACGAACCCCACTAGGAAGTTCTGCCTTCTGTGGGCAGCCTGACCCCAGGAGGACAACATCTAACCTCTAGGGAATGAAAAGGTCTGGCCCTGCTTTTCTCTATGATGGTCAACTGGAAAGGTCATATTCTATCTTCATGCTGTGGCAGGCAGCAACTCCAGAATAGAACCAAGTACCAGAGAACCAGACAACTTCTGTGGCATCTTAACATATTCTCATATACTCAGTGCTGCACCGCTCAACAGGAGACAGGACAGAATCATGCTGTGGCTGTGGCTCCCAAGAAGCCAAACCCGTCGCTCAAAAAACATATGTCTAACAGCTGGGGGAATGTGTTAGTTCAAAGGAAATAATAAAAGGCAGGGGGGAAAGGGTGAATGTGCTGCACCAGTTATTTACTTATAACATATGTTAAATAACTGTAATGTGTTTGTTTTCATGTTTTGTAACTAGGAAATTTTACCTTATCTACAAAAAAGGAGAAGACAGCCAAGTCACAACATGTCTTGCTTCTTTCTAAATAAGTCATTTATGAGTGTGGGTGTAATGCTGACTCTGACTGTATTAGCAGCAAATCCTGGCTACTTAAAACCAGGAAAATAGCTTCCAGACGTATAATAGTTAGCAGACAGCTTCTACTTGAAATGACTCCGAGCAATGCCTGTTATCCCACGTGTAGGGCCCAGCCAGATGAGCATGCTCTTTTCGGATTGACAGACATCTTGAGGAAGTTGCTCTCAACACTCATAACCCAAAAAGGCTGCCAATCCTCAAAAAACAAAAACCAAAACAAACAAAAACAAACAAACAACAAAAAAAAAACTATCTTCTACCCAGACCCAAGAAACTAGTCAAAAAGGAGGTCATGTTTTTCCAAAATGAGATCCTCTAAGAGAGAAAGATTTCAAGTTTGGAGTAAGGACATACATGATAGGTCTACACTAATCATCACATCTACATAAATCTCATACCCCAAAGTAGCGTTGGGATATTATAATCTGTATGACCTGGGACATTCAACCATGATATCAGTATGCCCAATATACTAGAATACAGTTCTGCTGATTTCTATATTCTTCTCTACATGATACCTCCAAAACTGGAATGGAATTCAACCTAGTTGAAATCTTCATAGTAGTCTGAGGCCATTTAGAAGCAATATTTAAAGGAAGAAGACTTGCCACATAACAAAGAAGCATCATGATTTGATGGCCTCCGGGAAGCATTTTCTCTCACCCTAACCCAGTGGAAAGTCCTTTTACCTGAGCTGTATTTGGGATGGAGGAGGGGAAGACAGGCAGAGTAGCTTTCTAGAGTAGGTGTAAAATTTTGAAATAGACGCAAAATGACTTGAACAATGAGCCAAAGTTCTAAATGAGAGGGCGCACTATCTGGAGGACAGAACCGTGACCATCACTGGTGTCTGCTGAATTCTGGGTCCTGTGACATATGAGAGAGACAGTCACAATTTCTGACTGGTAGATAAGAAAAACCGAGCCCCCTCCCCAACACACATAAGACCCCCATGCTCAAGGTCAGCCAAAGGAGGAAGCAGAAAGTCAGCTGTGCCCAGAGAAGGACGAGAGTGCTTCCCGCAGCGCTGCTCTGCCCCAGCATCCCGGCCGGGCTCAGAGCACACTGCAGGGAGTGCAGAATGGCTTATTCACATTGGCCTTGCTGTAGCCCTGCACCCCAGACTGCCAAATGATAAATATTTGTTAGATGAATGCTGTCTAGGTTGTAACTGTTTGACCCAGGCAATGTCATGATCAAATGGGTGTTTGGGGAGCATTAGTCTGATAGACTGCAGGTTAGTTGGACCAGAAGTGTGGGAGTGGAGATGAGAAATGTCTTCGGGGACTACTATAGTGGACTGGTGTGATGACATCTCAGGCAGCCTCCGAGAGCTTAACTCTCCTGTTTCCACTGCATAGCACACGGCTTGGGAAAACGACTCAGCCTACCATGTTTCCCAGCTTGTCACCTGTTTTCACGTACAACTTACCATTTTTCTGTACAGTGTTGGAGGCTTTTCTGACTCCATGCTAGGGTCCCTCAGTGGTGAGAAACTACTGGTGATGTATTCATTCTAGAGATCCCACCACTTAACCCTAGATCACATCAGTGCAGAGTTCACTTATTTCTTAGATAGTTTTCAAAGGAGTCTCCTGACAAATCTACACATCTGATGTCCAGCACTGTGTCCAGACCCACGGAACACTTGATGAACTTAGTTATTTCTACTTGAGGCCTGAGGGTTTGGAGGGAGGAAAGGGAAGGCAGAAATGTTGTGGTTGTATTATGATCTCAAAAGTTATACAAAGGAGAAACACATGTGCATTCATTTACTGAAAATATATTTCCATGTGTCTACTATATGCTATGCATTCTCCTTCATTCTAGAAACAACATGTGATGGTTGCTGTTTAGTGACCTACAGTTCATCATTTATCATTTTACTTAAAAAGAAACCTTCCCGCATGTCCTGGGAATTCCAGGGAACACTGACTCTCCCCTCTGCTCCTCCCCAGTCTTCTCTTGTGCCTTTCTCTTTGTGGTAGTTTGAATGTAATTGCCCCCATAAACTCACAGGGAGTGGCATTATTAGGTGTGGCTTAGTTGGCGTGGTTATGGCTGTGTGAGAGGAAGTGTGTCACTGTGGGGGCAGGCTTTGAGGCATTCTATTCTCAGGACACCACCCAGTGTCTCAGTTGACTTCCTGTTTTCTGCAAGATGTAGGACTCTTCAGCTACTCCTCCAACACCACATCTACCTGCATGCCTCCATGCTCCCCATCATGATGATAATGGACTGAACCTCTGAAACTGTAAGCGAAACCCCTCAAATAAACGGTTTCCTTATAAAAGTTGCTGTGGTCATGGTGTCTCTTCACAGTAATAAAATCCTTAACTAAGACACTCCCGAACCCCATTTTCCCGTCGTCCTAGAAGACACATGTAAATTCACATGATCTGTATTCCACTTTGACTGTCTGTCCTCTGGTACCACCAGGTCCTGGAGCAGTGGCCACTCCTTCATTGTCTCCCAGCTGCTCATCTCTCCATATTCAGCTTAGACAGCACACCCTCCTCCAAGAATCCCTCTGCGTAGTCCCAGCTGCCAGTGTGTGGCTCCTTCCTCTTCCATAACATTTGCAATAGTGCTGTATAATTGGCCTTGGGGACTGGTTTTTGTTGTTCATCCCTGTAGATGCATTGACTTGAGGAGGAAGATGATTATTTAATGTATGTGTGCGAGGGGGGAAAAAGGAGGGAGGAAAGGAAGTAACACCCATCTCATAACTGTCCTGTGACATGGTCCTTGAAAGTCGCTTCTGTCCATATTCATAGACAACCAGACATGAGGTGCTGAGTGCCTGACCTCAGTTGATGGCAGTAACAACACCACAAGACCATCCATCAAGGGATCAGCATGAAAAGACTCAACAGCAGCTTATCACAGTGCCAACAACAAAATCAATGACCGATTTCCGGGTCTGAATAACTGATCAGGCACAGAAGAGGAGAAGCCATTTATTCCCACAGACAATTGTCACTCATTGAATGAGAGTTGGAGACTTGGATTTTTATTTATGAATCACAGTATCCAAAACAGCCTAGAATACACATTCATTTAAAATCACATATTAAAATAATTTCTGTAGCTAATTCCTCTCAGTAAACAGAGTCCTTGGGATGCTCACCTTCAGAATCAAGGCTGATTTCAAAATCAGAATTTAAGTTTTTTTCAGAAGTATTTTAAGGTCTTAAGTTATATTAAAATGTAAGTTTAGAAATGAAGCAAACATGCAAAAATATTAAGTATTGAGGTAGTTTAGTGTTCCACAAGAGTAATAGAGGTAGAGGAAGCCTGTGGGGTCATACTCTCAGGATGTAAACTAAGAGCTTCAGGGAATATAAGCACGATGGGAGATGTCAGATTTGCTAAGGTTTTCTTAGGGAAAATCTCCTGGCTGACTAAGAGTCCACAGTCCTCAGAGGAACTGTGAGGTGCATGCATTTGTTCAGAACTGGGCAAGGGGACATTTGATTAAGGAAAGGGAGGTGGGGTTTTTCAATGGTCCCTAAGCCTCCAGCCAGAGACACATGGACAATTACCTTCAACTCTTCTTGGCTTGTGTCTGTGATTATCAATAATGGGGCATTCTCAACAGAGAACAATCTCAGGAGCTCAAGCGGATTTGTATCTTGTTTGAAAATTCCTGTTCAAATCCTAGTTTATAGGACAATATTATAAGAGCTTCATCTGAAGTCTGTACACAGCTTCCTTTCTTTATGGGGTAATGGTACTTGCTAACTTCTGCTTTCTGTATCTGTAATGCACTTATCCCATCAGTAAGTTGGCGTACATTTCCGAGGCTCACATTGACTTACAACAGAGGCTGTAACTGTACAAAGTCTTGGGGGACCACTTTTCTATTGTTTTGTCTGGACTAGTTGCATTCGCTTCTACTACTATTTATAATATTTTTATTATTGAAGTGTCTTTGAGTTTATAATGCTTTCAAATACATCATCTTCACTGGCCTAAGGATTTGGCACAGTTGTTAGGCATAGGGAACCATCTGGGGAATGTAGATTTACAAGTCTATCATTAAGCTATCAACAAACAGTCACTGGGTAGCTACTGCAAGCCAATCATTGCATTGAATTGTGTGGGAAGTTGGAGAAAGAAAAAAAATACCACAATGACAGGTGCTTCAAATAACTTCAAAGTGGGGGATAAAATGAACACACATGAATACTCAAGAATCAAGAAAAAAATGCTGGTGTTTTCTGAAATGTTATCCTTAATTTCTGTCATTCTTTTCATACACACATTTTCTTCAGATAGGGTGGCAATCCAGATCTCCAGCACAGTTCCACTAGCAATTGGCAGTTGTGGTGATATATCATGTACCTCAATATATTGTTTACCCTAATAAATTTATCTGAGGATCAGAGGACAGAGCCAGCCACTAGATTAGACATAGAGGCCAGACAATGATGGCACACACCTTTAATCTTATCACTTGGGAGGCAGAGATTTGTCTGGATTTCTGTGAGTTCAAGGCCACACTGGGAACAGAATCAGGCAGTGATGACACACCTTTAATCTCAGCTTTGAGATCTCATGCCTTTGCTTGGGAAGCACACACGCCTTTAATCCCAGGAAGTGACGTGGCTGGGTGGAGAATGGTACATAAGGCGTGAGGAGACAGGAACCAAGCAGCAGTTCAACTGAGACCCTCGGGGTGAGGACTCAGAGGCTTTCAGTCTGAGGATTTGTGGAAACAGGATTGGCTGAGGAGTTGGCAAGGTGAGGTTGGCTGTGACTTGTTCTATCCCTCTGATCTTTCAGCTTTTACCCCAATATCTGACTCTGGGTTTTCTGTTAATAAGACCATTTAGCAATTCATGTTACAGACAGTCCATGTATTTCTTGAAGAACAGCTAAACACATCATGTAAATTTTGGATGGATTATTTCTCCCCAAATTTATTCTTATCTCACATTCCCATTTCTAGTTACTAACTGAATTTCAAATGCTTCCTGTTTATCACCTAACCCTTTCTGTTAACCCATCTCAGTGGTTCACTAAGAAATATTTTCACTGCTATCCAGGACTCATCATTTCACCCCATAAGGTCAAAGCCCTGTCGATGGTAGAACAACGTTCAGCCAAGAGTGTGAATCCTTTGTCCATGAGATAGATGTGGTGATCTCATAATCAACTCTTATGGGCTCTGGCCTATGGTCAGTATTGGGTCATAATATGAAAGGGGTCCCACAAATGTGTACTAAACAAAAAAATGTCAGAGTGTAAAACCTATAGGGTCACTGTTTTCTGGTAAATGGTTCTAAAGTGGCTCCCCAGATTATGACTCTCCAGTTGTGCTGGTTAGTTGGCAACTTGGCACAAACTAGGAACATCTGTGAAGAGGGAACCTTAAGGAAGAAAATGCCTCCATCAGACTGGCCTGAAGGCATGCCCATGGAGCACTGTCCTAATTGATGACTGATATTGGAGGGATATGGGAGGGCCCAACCCACAGTGGGTGATGCCACTCAGATGGTCCTGAGTGCTATAAGAAAGCAGGCTGAGTAAGCCATGGAGAGCACTTCAGTAAGCAGTACTCCTCTGTGGCCAGTGATTCAGTTCCTGCCTGCAGATTCTTGCTTGAGTTCCTTCTCTGACTTCCCTTCGTGATGGACTGGAGGCTGTACGACGAATAAACCCTTTCTTCCCTGAGTGGCTTTTGACCACGGTATCTATAGTAACAGCAACAGAAAGCAAACTAGAAAACTAGTGTTTACACAGCTCCCCGTTATTCAATGAAATACCAATGAAGTCACTGATATAAACAGATTTCTCTTACATGTAATTAAAGTCTCAAATTAGCGGACTTTAACCTAGGAAGATTGAAATATTCAGGTGGACCTCTAACAATCACTCAGTATTTCCTAGCAGAAGAGACCTCAGATGAGAGGATCTTATAAAACAGAGTTCATGTGGCTTTTGGCATTGAAGATGGGAAGCGCACAGCAGAGATTATGAGAAACTTCTAGTAGCTGAAAATGTTACTACCCCTTGTCCCTTCGCCAAGCCATAAGAAGCAGGAACCTCTGTCCTCCAGCTACATGCAACCAAATGCTGACAACAGACAGAAGTATATCCTTCTCCAGAGAGTACCCCAAGCCTTGTTAGCCTCACACAACCCTGAGTAAAGAATCCAACCCAACATGCCAGACTTCAGACCTAGAGATGTATGAGCTGATGACTGGGAAATGTTTCAGGATTTTAATGTTTTGGTGGCTATTCAGGAACCACGGAAAATTAACACAATTTCCTTCTCCTTCAGTTTGTTCCAGAAAAACAGACAAGCATCACTTACAGGGCACAGGAACAACATGAGTCTGGGCGATCTAGACTTTGTCCAGTGTGTATGGTCAAGGATGAACATCCACAGGTCTCATCACTTGCCACAGTAATGGTCCTTAGCAAGCCATCACCCAGCTCTGAGCAGAATATAGCATCCCACACCATCTAAGCCAGAAGTCCTCAGGTTCTTCAATGCTGGTTGTTTGGGGCAGAGCTTGTGAAGGTAGGTCTGTGACTATTGGCATCCTCAGAGGTATAAGTGACCTGTGAATTTTTTGCATCTACGGTGACCTTGGCTGGGTATGGCTCCACCCCATCCAGTACTAATCTCTATCCTGAGATAGGCTTTATCTGCCATGTATTTTTCATGGCCGTTTAATATTATTCGGTGGCTTGCACATACACACACACACACACACACACACACACACACACACACACAACAAAAACAAAAACAAAAACAAAAACAAAAACAAAACCCTGCAAAAACATGCAAATGCAAAGCCTCCTGAGGGCAAGGACAGGATAGACACGCACCTTCAGCTGGAGTCACATGGAAGAATCTAGGAGACCCAGAGGCCACCCTCTAACAGAGGCAAGGAAGTGAAAATGCACAGGGAAATGCACATGAGGAAGGCTGGGGACTGAAGACTAGATTGTCCTAATGAGGGGATTCATGAGACGGGGTGAGATGCTGAGGATGAACTGACACCAGTCTCCCAGTCATTTCTCTTCATTTTCTCATAACATTCTACTACAACAATGACATTTAAATTCACTTTGCCTGAAATAGCTCAGCTATATCAAAGTTTGGTAAATTGCACTAACAAAAGTGTTGCATTTGTCATTTGATCAAAACACTCAGTTTAATAAGAATTCCTCAGCAAAAAAAAAAAAGGAAAAAGAAAAAAGGGAGGAAGGAAGGAAAGAAGGAAGGAAGGAAGGAAGGAAGGAAGGAAGGAAGGAAGGAAGGAAGGAAGAAAGCAAGCATGGAATAACCCCATTGAATATAATTTGGATTATCTGAGTCCAAAACCATGAAAATGTCAACATGTGCTTTGAATTAAATACAAGCTGCATATCCGAGATCCACTAATTTCTCAGGAGAGATGCCTCTGTGACTGTGAAGAGTGCATTGAATTATTAAGAATTCTTACTATTATGAATTATTGAAGACCAGTAAAATACAAGTGGTAAAAAAAAATTACAACAAGCCACCAAATCATATTAAAAAAACAACATTCCATGTTCTGTTACAAGCTTTGCGCTTTATATTTTTGGATTTTTGGTTTTGGCCACCCATGTAATCCACTAAAGCAATAATATATCATCCTGAACCCAAAGTAACTCACAACTTTTCAGACAATGTTGGCTTAAAAACTGTATAACATCCTTCAGCCAATTTGTTTCACTTCTATATAAATTAGGAGGAATTTGTCAAACAACAGTATTAATGTCAAGAAGTTAAACTGAAAAAGAAATACTTCCCCATTCGGCTTTCATGCCAGAGGCCATCTGAATCCAGGATCATCTGGCAGTTTTCAACTGTGTCCACTAACCTGCTTGCTCTAGTTCGCTTCTTTGTCACTGAGAGGAACCTTATAGCCAGAAATTGCGAACTTGGAAGAAAGGATTTATTTGGCTTACATCTTCCCATCACAGTCCAACATCAGGCAAGTCCAGGCGGGAACTAAAGGCAGGGACCTGAAGCAGAGGCCATGGACCAGTGCTGCTTCTTAGCTTGTTCCTTGCGGCTTGATCATTTTGCTTTCCTGCAGAACTTGGGACCCCATGGGTAAGGGTGGTCCTGCCCACAGTGGGCTGGACAGACCCACATCAATCCTCAGTCACAACAATAACCACACAGGCTTGCCCACAAGCCATTAGAAGGAAGAAATTCATCAGTTGAGGTTCCCTCTTCCTAGGTATCTCTAGTTTCTGTCAAGCTGACAAAAACTGACCAGTGTAGAGCCTGTGCAAGCACATCCTACCTCCCACAAACCGCTAACAAACAAAAAACACTCAGGCCCGACACAAAAGAACAATCAGATAATGACAACCAAATATCCAAGTGAGTACCAATTTCATAGTACTGAATGATTTTCCTTTTTCTTCAAAAAAATATTTCTTATACCTTTTGAGATTATAGTGACATTATTTCCCCTTTCCCATTCCTCCCTGCATACCCTCCCAGACACCCCTCTTTGCTCTTATTCAAATCCATGCCCTATTTTTTTCATAAATTGTTGTTACATACTCAGATGAATATACATTTGTAGTCTTAAGTACATGAGTACAACCTGATCAACCTGTACAATGTGACTTTTACGTGTCTTTGGGAATGACTACTCAGCATTGGATAGCCAATTGGAAGACTCTTCTGCTCTCAGCACTCCATAGTTCCCCATGGTGGTTTGTGTAGGGTTGAGGCTTCCCCATCCCTTGGTTGGTGTCATTCTCATTGAGCTCATGTTTAGATAGTCATGTTGGTAAGACTTTATGGGAATAGCTTCTTACATTCCTAGGAGACACAATCTCACAGCCAATTCCCTGATCCTATGTTTCTTACCATCTTCCACAGTGGTCCCTGAGCCTTAGGTGCAGGACTTGTGTTGTAGATGTATCTGTCCATCAGGACTGGGCTCCACAACTCTGCATTGTGATTGGTTGTGGTATTCTACAATGGTCTTCATCTGTTGCAATGAGAAGCTTCTGTGATAAGGGGTAAAGATTACACTGACCTGTGCATATAAGGACCAATACTTAGAATGCAGTTATGAATTATGCCAGTTTAGGGAAGTAAGTGGCAGTTGTAGGTTCTCATCCAAGATCCAGGACTTGATTATCCCTGGATAGTTGTCTAATTTCCCAGCTCCAGGCATGATTTCTGTCTATTAAACATGTCTAAAGTCCAATTAGAGAGCTATTGATTGCTGCCAGGGTGTGGTGTGTGTGTGTGTGTGTGTGTGTGTGTGTGTGTGTGTGTGTCCGTCACTATTGCATCATCAGCTATGGTGGTTATTGCTGTGGTTCATAAGTGCCATAGCTCGGTGGGATTCTTGGTTGCTTCCCTTCTTGAGAAGCCTGCACCATTTTCTGAATAGGACTACATTTGTCCGACAGTTAGCATCAACAATTGACAAGTAGGACTTCACAAAACTAAGATGCTTCTGCACAGCTAAGCAATCAATTGGGTGAAGAGGAAATCCACAGGATGCAAGAGAATCTTTGCTAACTATATACCTGACAGGGGATCAATATTCAGAATATATAAAGAACAATAAAAAGGAAAAAATACATTCAAAAATACACTGGGACATGAATGATGAGTTCTTAAAAAACTGGCTAGGGAATGTCTCAAAATAGCATTCATCATCTCTAGCAATCAAGGAAATGCAAATCAAAACAACTTTGAGACTTCATCTTACCCCAGTCAGAGTGGCAAAGATCAACAACAACAACAAAAAATGCTGGAGAGGAAGTGGGGGGAAAGGGAACCTCCATTCACTACTAGCAGTGCTGCAAACTGGTCTAGTCACTCTGGAAATCAGTGGAATATTTTCAGAAAGCTAAAAATGTATCTTCCACTAAAGAATCCAACATCCTAGTCCACAGATACTTGCTCAGTCATCTTCATTGTTCTATTCACAACAGCTAGAAAATGGAAACAACCTAAATATCCTTCAGCCAAAAAAGGGATAATGAAAATGTGGTACATATGCTATGGAATACTACTCATCTCTAAAGTAAAATGAAATCATGACTTTTGCACATAAGTGGGTGGACAGAGAAAAGGTTATATTGATTGAGATAACCCAGACCCAAAAAGACAAATGTCACCTGGTCTCTCTCACTGGGGGCTCCGAGCTCTAAATCTTCATATTCTGTACATATTCTGGAGTAACTTCAGAAACCAGGGAAGTATAAAGGGACCATTACTGGGGTGGGGGCCTGAGGGAGCAATAAAGAGAATAATAGGGTGCATGTGATCTGAAGGGGAAATGGGAAAGGGGAGCTCTAATTGGGGGGAGGAGGAAATTAAATACAGAAGAAGGAAGGAAGATGTATGATACCAGTAAAGATGTCTAAAAAAGTCATAAGAAATCATACTACTCACTATCTATCTAAAAATACCTATAATACATGTAAGTCTGTGTAAAAACATACATGTATAATTTAAATACAATTTTTCTATCTGAGCTAAAAATGCTCCCTCCAAGAAACAAAGACCACCAAAAAGACATCCCAACACCAGGCATGATAAACACTCTTTTGTGTTTTTGTTCAAGGTTTTCTAAGACACTCGCAAAACATACAGGCCATTAATATTGTCCTCAATTGACCCCAGATGTGGAAGAAAAGTCCCTGGTGCTAAACACACCATGCCCAGTGGCCCCTGAGTTGGAATTGAGCTAAAAGCCTTCTCCTTGAGTTTTTTTCAGTCACCCAGCAGAAGCTGGTCTCTCTTAGATACTAATTTTTAATCAATTTCTGTTGGCATGCAGACATGTGTAGGTATTCACTGTGTACACACTTGTGCAGGAATATGTGAATGTGTGTGCAAGCATGCCAAGGCTGGAGGTCAGTGCCAATATCAACTCTTCATCTAATTTGTTGAGATAGAATCTTTAAAGAACTGATTAATCTAGATGAACTGGCTGGGGAGCTCCAGGCATCCTCTTCATCATCCTTCCCAGCACCAGGATTACAGGCTCACATCTCTGTGCCTGAGTTTTCACATGGGATCTGCCCTCAAATCCCGATGCTCCTACAGCAAGCGCTACAATGACCTGACCAGTTCTCACCCCTTCAACCCTTGTTGGATGCCCGTTTTATGCAGAAAGAAATCTTACTTGTATAGTGCTCTTGGACCATTTACACGAGGAAATGTGTTGTCCTTTCATGCTATTTCTCATGCATTCTCGGCTCCTCCCCAGGGCAGATGTCTTGGTTTAGAGACCAGCAGGTCTCACACACACACACACACACACACACACACACACACACACACACACACACACAACTTTGTAGATGTCCTGATTATAAGCACCGTGAACTGAGACAACCATTCAAGTCACTGAAACCATTTTGGGTGGTTTACCAGGCTACACTTATACCTAAGCCTGTATGTATGCCTGAACCGGTTCTAGCTCCACAAATCCCCCCTCCCATCTCCACATGGGTGACTTTACATATCCCATGACTGTGTCTATATGTTTGACTTTCTCACCTCCACTTCCGTGTGCCTACAACTAGATCTACCTCTAAGTGTTTTCAAATATTAAATGAGAAGGAAAGTCATGCCCTTAACACCTAACACTTTGTAGTCACCCCCAAGTCTTGCCCAAACAGTTTACAAGAAGGACTTAAAACAGAGCTACAAGCCACTAGGAAGTGACTTGTTGGATATGTGAAAGCAGAGCTTGGTGTGGCTGTGTGCTAGTCAGAAAGCATTCACCTCCTTGAAAAGCTTGTATTAAGTTACGGAATTGATTGCCCCTGTGATAGAGTAGCCTTGGTCACTTCTCCATTTGGAGATCAGGAGTCCAGAGAGGAAATTTGACCACAGACAGTTTAGAAATATTGCCGGAGTGTCAACCAAACCAAAGTTCCAGCCTTGGACACAGAAAAAAAAATTGGAAGAGTCCTGGACATGGAAGAAGTTGTAGAATCCAATAACAGACCATACACATGTCCAGGGGAAGGGCAGTGGATATGCCATGGAAATAATACAGGTCAAGCCTTGCAAGGAACTCAGATTCCCACCAAGACTTTGAACTATGTGCTGAACTCAGAATTAACTTTGAAGAGATAATGTCAAAACATTGCAATTCCTCCACAGAGGAAAATAAGACATCTGTCATATCCATCACAGGTGAAGACCAGGTAAATGCCACACGACAGAGCTGTGACACTGGAACAAGGCTTGAACTAAGCATGGCTCCTTGTGAATGAGTGGAAAAAGACCATGCCTGAGAAAGACACCTCAGCAGCTAAGGAGTGAACAGTCCAGTTTGTGGGTGTATGGCTCCAGCCACTGCTTAGGGGAAGAGAGAAACCTGCTTGAGGGAGCTGAGATTACCTGGGATGTGTAGGACTTAGAGATGTCTTGCCCCTCAGCACTGACATATATTTTCAGACACGACTCTGCTGTGTCAGCAGAGACCTTCAGCTGTAACTTATGGGTGCTGAGTTTGATCTCACTGCTGAATTCCTAGGAGCCTTGGCTATTTAATTGAAATTATGCATTTGAAACTAAGCAAAAACAGTATCAAATTCTCACATATACAGAAAAATACTTGCACATAAAATATAAGATGAATGAAATGCAAGAAGATATTTAATATCTATCCTATCCTGTGCTGTAAACATGATTTCCTTTAACCACACGGAAAGTGCAGTTATATGTATAGATTTTTTTTTATTTCTGTTCCCCGATCTCCAGTCATTCCCTCTATAATCCCATCATGGATCTTGCTCATAAATGGATCCATCAGAATGTCCTCAACCCCACTCCTTACTGTTTTACATGTCAGCTCAAATGAGGTTGGGATAAGGAGCGTGTTTCTAATATTAAGAATAAAGTTTTTCTGTCATAAGTTTCCTTGGCTTTGACCCAAGCTGTAGAATTGTGACTGGATCAGTATTGAGTTATGTCCCCCTAGCACCATTAAACCTGTGTAAAAATGTCCATCAAGAGGAGCTTTCTTTAGGAAGTTTACTTATTTTAAGGGTGTATGGTCTTCAAACTGAGTAGTGAAGGGCTATTGAATGTACCCCAGCAGACTCTCCTAGACAACAGAACTCAGCTTCCCGTCTATCTTTAAGTCTTGAAGTAGAAGGTAAATATCTAAGGAAGAGACATAGCAAAGCAGTAGGACATCCTTCATGTTGAGGTCAGATGTGACTTTCACCTCAGAAGGAGCCAGACACACAGGTGACTCTGAGTCAGACATGAGTAGCTGTCGACTGAGAACATGGATTCAGAGAGCTTCAAACAACACGTTCTGATATGGAAGAGGTTTTATAGATGTTTTTCATTTTCAGAAGAAAACTTAGTCATCAGTACAGCTGGACAGGTTCCAGGAAAGTAGGAAAACCTCTGTTCTTGCTCTTGCTTTCTGCATTGGTGGAGGCTGGTGCTATATTCTGTTTTGTTTTGTTTTTTAACCTCATAGTTGAAAGGCTGGTAGATTCAATAGAGAACCCAAGATCATTTGGCTATAGGTCTGCAACATTCCAAATCTTCACAATCATGGAGTTCTCATTCACCAGACAGCCTTGTAGAATCTTTTAACATCAGCATGGCTTTTTTCTTGGACTCTCTACTTCATACTCTAAAAGTCCCTTCACCTACCTCCACAGCCTCAGGTAGCTCACCCATATGTCCTCAGCCCTGGTAGATGAAGACCCTCATTTTGTTTTGTCTGTTTTGTGAAAGGGGCTGCTTCTGTGTACATTCCTACTCTGTGAGCTGACAGATCCATTGCCCCAGGATGTATGGACCATCATCTGTACCACTAACACTGGACAAACTAGCAACACCACTCGTCGGAGCATCAGACAGTGGTAGGTAGATAACAGAATGGACACGTGGGTAGATGGATAGGATGAATGATCCGGCAGAGCACTGGATTTCTAAGTCAAGGAGGATGTTGACAAGTCACAGTATCATGTGCTCCATCTCCTTGCTCTTCCTTCTGCTAAAGGGTAAACAGACTGAGACCTCGAGTATGCTCTGCAAGCTTGGTCCTCAACAGTGGACATGGATGACTACTGCACTTCCATTTCCCACAGTGTGCCAAACCATGTTTAATAAAGCAGAGTTATCACTCCTTGCGTTTCAAAACACTTCATAACTCTTATCTTCCTTTGTTAAAACACACATGCGCATACACACACATACACAGAGAGAAAGAGAGAGAGAGAGAGAGAGAGAGAGAGAGAGAGAGAGAGAGAGAGAGTTAGGTGTCCTCTTCAATTAAAACTCAATTTTTTTCATGTACTGTGTTTTCTTCTATCACATTTCTTTGTTTTATCCAAAAGTAATTGATGTTCCTTTCTTGTGGAAGTAATTTTTAGAAATCAGCAATTACCATACACAGTTCCTTCGTTAATTGTCCATAGACATTTTCATCAGACTTTCAGAACCCATGCTGTCCTAATTCAGAGGCTGGACCCGGGACAAGCATTACCTCATCATGCAGAGCACTGCTGTAGGAAACAAACAGGAGAGAAGGAGCAAGCCACACAGAGCAGTGTCCTCATTAAAATGCAATAGGGAATGCATGGTGCCCCTGCAGCCTTCCCTGCACTAGAGTGAGCAGATGGGGATGGAAACACAAAGCAGATGCTTTGAGGCTCTACAGCATCCAGAAAGACTAAGACCTGGCATAAAGAGGCCTCTGGATCAGGCTACAGGCTAGACCCAAACCTGACACATCTTATCTCTCCCAGGGCACTGTATTCTGGAGGTGTGTGTGTGTGTGTGTGTGTGTGTGTGTGTGTGTGTGTGTGTGTGTATGTGTGTGTGTGTGTAGGGGATGGTGAGGCCATATGTACTAAGCACTTGATGAGCTCAGGTCCAGGGAAAGGAAACAGCTAGAGGGCCTGAGTGGTCACCAAGGATGCTCCTTTTCTACGTTCCCCAAGGTGTATGATTCTCTCTGAATGTCTCAGGCTTGGTCCTCCAGCCTGGGCATGACTCTCGTGGCAAGCAACCTAAACCACCATATGGAGAAGTTTGCAGATCCACAGTACTGATGGAGAAGCAGCTCTCTAATTTTACTTGAAGTCATATGCCTGTGTCCATCACTTACTTGGTCAGCTTCTTCCAAGTCCTGTTTGCCAAGTCTATGCCCAGAGCTTGTCTTGCCAGAAGCCTCCAGCCTTCCCATCTGCATGCTCCCACATGAGGAAGAATGCCCTAAGCTATGGATGGTGGTAGACAAACCTGCCTATCTGTAGCACATAGTTTCTACTGTCTCCTGAAGCCAGCACAAAAAGGCCTCTGCAAGTGCACACTCAAGTGTCTTGAGCTCCATTCTGGAAAGATATAGAACTCTACTTGCTGTCAATCATGTGCCTGTCAACTCCAGTGATTCCTGCTTTTTCATTTCTCCATCTCAGCTGTGTCTTATTTACCTGGTTCTAGCTCCCTTTGTGACTCACATAAGCACAGTCCTGTCATCTGCTCTCTTGGGTATCTTTTCCAGTTTTGTACCATGTGCAAATGTTAGCATGCTTTTTGTGCCTTCATCCAAACCACTGAATAGGAGTTAGCATGTGATGAAGAACAGGACACAGCCGCATGCTGTTACAGCTTTCCCCTTTGCCTGACCCCAATTAATTAGTGGAGGTCTCTGAGCAGGTTAGTGGAAACAGCTCTGACCGGCTGCACTGTGGTCTCTCTGAGTACACAGGGTGTCAGATGGACACTCCAAGACAGGTGATGCAGGAAGCCAGCGGCCCGAGGCATCTGGTGCTCCAGCTGAGTGAGCTCCGTCCATGCAGAGATTGCTCATCATTGCCCTGTTGAGATTTGTATCCAGCAGAAGCTGATTAGTGAAATTAAATGAGAAAAGCCACTGCCATCTGTGAAGCTAACTCAACTGAGTCTTGTGATCAGCGCCTCTTGATGAAGCCCTCATCAGCTTGTTCACAAGTCCTTCTGAATCCTGTCAGTGTGGAGCTTACGGGCCCATCATTTCTGGAATTCATCCCTTTGCCAGTCGTAAAATTGAAAAAACATTGGCCTTCTCTACTCATCTGGCTTTTCTCCCATACTTCAAATTTTTCTCGTGTAAAATAGCTCCTCTGTCCCACCTCAAATGCCCTGAGCTATGGTTTCCACCACCTTCGGCTTTGCCCTGTCCCTTTCTTACTCACTAACTTCTGTGGGATACAGAATTATCACCCTAACATGTCCACTGCTCTACCTAACCTATCTTCTCTCCAAAAATGAAGGAACAAAATAGTCACCAATAAGGAATGCCCTCTCTCTGTTCTAACCCCAAGGATGCCAATCCTTTCCTTTTCCTACTCATTCCACGTACATCCAACAGTTTTGTGTGGTGGGTTGATCCTGAATTGGAAGAGTTCTCAAAGATAAGATCCTGCCTTGGAGGTGGTGGGAATAGTGGGGGGGGGGAGCTGGGGGGTCTAAGGAGGGAAGAGAGGGGAATCTGCGCTTGGTATGTAAAATGAACAGAAAATCTCTTAAAATAATTTTAAAAAAGAAGAAGAAGTAGGAAGAACCTTAGGGAGTGGTCCTCCTTTCAGTTTTATGGAGAACTGGAGTGAAGTAATGAGCGCCAAGTCTCTAAACAGAACGATCCCTGTAACAAGTAAAACTAGAACCTGGGATGCAGGGGTGATGAATACACAGTTACATCCTTAAAACCTGGGTCCATAAAAGAGTCAAAAAAAACCCATAAGATATATGGGTGGGGATGTCCTAATTTTTCTTGTGGATTATATTGAAACATAAAAATAACCAATTAAACATTAGTTACACTGGTTACTCTTAACTGAGATATATAGTGGAGTGGGTTATGATAATGTTAAAACGAAACTGTCGAAACATCCAAGACAAATGGGTTGTGTGTGTTCCTTTTGTGCTTGGACATGAATATCTCAGAGGGACCTAGGCTGGGCAAGTTTGTTGTGCCAGCTTTTTTTCTAAGTCCCCGAATTGTTTGGAATATCTTCTGGTAACCGGTTCCTATTCTCCTGGCAAAGCACCTGTAAGCTGAGGCGGAAGCTGAGGAGGAGGGGAATGGGTGGGGTGGACTATGTTTTCAACATGACTTCAGCCTGCTGTAATGCAAGCTCTGAGCTCCTGGGTCCACACATATTTCAATGGGGTGTGTGGTTGATTTATTAAAGCTATTCGGGTCAAGCAATCTGAGCTCCCCGTTCATTTAAAATCTAAGAAGAGACTCTTTTAGAGATGCCTTGAATGTAAGATACGCATTAGCAGCTGACAATAGTAACATGAGTCCATTTAAAGTTTGAAATGCCAGAATAAGATTAATCTGGTTGAGAGAAGACTTGGTGCCTAGAAGCGACCATTCATTTACACTCTATTATTCACTGTAATATAATCAAGAGAGAGTAAGGGAAAGGCATTTCTCCCATTTTTTTTAAGGTCTGAGATGTAATTATAGAAAAAGCAATGGACTTCATGCGGCCCTCCCCTTCACACTTGCGATTGTGTTGGAAGGAAAGACAGGGGAGCTACCCGGTGCGCATGAGCAGCCGTGCAGGGGACAGCACGTGTGTCTTCCTGGCCCCGTGACCAGGTCACAGAGGAAGACCCAGACCCATGCTTCTCAGTGTGAAGTCCTTAGATCAGTGGCCTCAGGTAGAACAGGGAGACTCAATCCCACCGACTCGGAACCCCTCATATCGGTGCTTGGTCCTGCTCTCAGCTGTCCTACAGAAGGGCCTACACCAGCCACAGTCTGCAGACCAGCCAGGGCACACTCGCCAAGGAAGAGGCCTGAGTGGTTGTGTCGAAACAGCTTACTCCAAGTCTAGGGCTAGCTCATGCCCAGTGAACACTGAAGGACAAGTAGAGATATTCAAAGCTAACTTCTGCATGTACCAAAGACAAGCTCAACAAGTTGGGGACTCCTGCAAGGCAGACAATGAGGTCTTATAAATGTAGCTCTGTGCAAAAGGAGAATACATTGGGGTAACGATGCAGTTAGTAGCCTTCTGGTGATTCATTAAAGGTGGCACTGAATATGAGGGTGTCTGCATCATTAAGGGTCTTCTAATCAAAGGAAGCATCATCTTTACTTACGTCACATTGGCAAGGCATCTGTTAGCAAGGGCACTTAGTGGTCAGTGTTTGCACCTGTAACACACCTGAGTTCAAATATGTAAACAGGTTTTTGTCTTCTATTTAAAAATTCCTGTCAAATGCCTTGATGAAAAAACGAACAGTATGCAGAGGGCAGACGGAAGGGCAATGGTAGACAAAGGAAAGACAGAAACTCACAGCCTTTCCTTGTGGTTTAATTGTTGGCTAAAGGCAGATAGGTGAAATGAAAAAGCCAGCTCCATGTTTTGCTCACACATTGCCACCTTGTCCTAAAGTCTCTTTCAGGAAGAAGACAGACAAGACGGCAGAAAGTTGTCCTACCACTGCTGTGTTTCCATACTCAGTCATGGAGTTCTCCTGAGGTTCCTCCCCAGTTGTGTGGGAACTTCTACAAACCCTACCGGTATCCTGTGGTCTCCTCCTCCACATTGACCATCACTAAAACATGATCTTCAAAGAGTTCATAAGGTGTGTGTGTGTGTGTGTGTGTGTGTGTGTGTGACCTGGGTGTCCCTGGGGTTGAATTCAGGTCATCAGACTTGGCAAGGAGCACCTTTACCTACTGAGATAACTCAGCAGCCTAAGGACATGTATTTTAAGGCTGGGGATGGTAGTCCATGCTACCTGCAATCTCAGCATTTGAGAAAGTGTGGCAGTTTAGAGAAAGCAGTCAACCAGACGAGGAGGTTGTGTGTTTCTTTCAGCGGCCACATCTTCAACTAGGACAGGACACAGACTTCTGAAGACGGGCAGCTGGGAGCAGCATCCTTGCTGCTTTACTCGAGGGCCACAGACATTTGTAGACGTCATCCCCACACTCTCCTTTCTTCCCATCTGCCCTGTGAATGACACAAATATACAATGTGTGTTGACTCTGCTTCTCTTTCTTTTCCTGTTCCAGTGCCTCTTACAGACCTGCATGCCCAGAGAAATTATTCTAACTCTCTACCCATGCTTCATTTCCTGCCAAAGTTATGATCAGTCCATCTGAAAACCTGTAAAGATGGTGCTGGAGGACCATGGGAAACAACGTGCGGTGGTTGTTGTAAGTGCATCTTGACTAAGCTGTGGAGGTGGAGGGCACTTTTGTCTAAGCACCTACATCTGAGTGACATTAACATCAGTAGAAACAAGTAGAGAGCCTCCCAAGTATTAGTGGGCACTTGCATCCATACAGAGGCCTGCTCTGAGCTCAGGGCTGAGTAAGGGCGAATTCCCTATGAATTCTGGCTGTCTTTAAACTGGGGCATCATTCTTCCCTTGCTTGTAATATGAGCACGGACTGGACCACATGTAGCATATGAAGAGTATATGTAGCCCCCCACCCCACCAGAAGCATGCAATTAATTGCACCAATTAATATCTTAACTGTGGCCCTTTTCAACCAAACTCAGATAAAGGTTAACATTAGTACAAGGGGTTCAGCTTTCTACTATTTGACCCTCACTGGTCTGTGCTCACCCCAAATCTAGAATGGTCCACTTTGACAGGGCAGACGCTCAAGCTCTCCGTCATTCCTAATTTGCTTGCAATTCTGAAATGAACTGAGGTTAATGCTCACAGGAATGGAATTTTCCCCAAGGCTACATATTCTGTAGTCACATAATAACATCCAGGTCACGCTCCGCATGGGGCAGGTGCACCAGTACCAGAGTGGGCTGCCCTCGGCTCTTCCACGTTACCTTATTCCAGGGCTCTTTTGTGAATCCTTAGCCTCTTTCTGATGGACGGACTCATGTGAAACAGTATGCATGGCTCAGTGAGCTGAAAGCTATTGAGAGGCGGTTTTTCCAATTAATTTATAGTGCACATTTTAATATGCTGTGATTTATGGGTCACTCCTTTGAAGTCACTCTGGGAGTTTCCTTTTGATTTGGGTTTTCTAAGTTGATGGCTATAAGCTGGAACTTATAGTATTTAATAAATGTATCTGTGTGTGTGTTTGATTTGTCATCAAGCAAACTGTTTAGTCTGAGAATTCACTTGCACAGGCTGTTACAGTGCGATGAAGTGTCTTACAACCTGGCCTGGGGCTGGGAAATGCCTCGCCATGCCTGACTCATGGATGCAGCCTATAAATGACAGCTGGAGCTCTACAGATGGGGCGTGCTGTCCCCAGCCTCCCTCCATGCTGCAGATGAACTCACTGAAGTGAGCATCTATTTTCCTGTCTGGTGAGCACAATAGTGCTCTAGTTGGTTCTGGGTGAGAAGACAGTGGGTGATTCCCTTTGGCCCCACAACAGCCCGGGAGCAGATTCTCCACCACTGAGTGTGCATTCTCTGCAAATGCTGTGGACTGACACACTCCATTCTCACAGAAGCAGAGCCACTGGCAAACAGATTCAAGAAGCAGCTAGGATAAAGTGGCTTTGTTTTCCTTTTTAATAATTTTTCAGTGAAATATGTTGAAAACTTAAGCATCTACTCACCTTTATTAAATGAAGAAAATGTCACACAGCCTTGCAGCAAAATCTAAATTCTGGTCTTCTTTACTTAATTGGATGAATGAGTTTATTCAAGAGGTCAGGAAGAATTGTGATAGTTATTTGTGTGTTCACGGAATCTCTCCCTGTCTTATCATATGATAGACAGTCCATAACTCAGTCCATTTAGCACCTGGTGCCTACAAAGTCTCATCCGGAAACCAGAGCAAAGATCGACTTGGAATGTGGCCTTCAGATGATATCTAGACCAGAAATAACTGACCGTGCCAACACTGTCTAGAACATGATAACAATAATTCCAAGTCTCTGACAGTAGGATGTGGCCACACAGTTGACAGAGTTCAACCAATGAATGTGAACTTATTGATGTGAGTTCACATTCTTTTCATAAAGCTGAACTGGGAGACCATGTGACTCAGGGCTTACCAAGCTTATGTCATGCCAATGTACACATCACCTTTGGAGTCATGAAGTCTTGTATGATTAGAGTAACATGTGTCCCCACATCCCTGCTTAGGGGACAACTGCCCACTCCTCAAGAACACACTTCCTATTTGATATGAGACGATAAGAAACAAGCATCTGTGCAATTGAGTGTCACACCATCTGGGTTCCCTTCCTACTGAGTGCCACACCATGCATGTTCCCTTCCTACTGAGTGTCACACCATCTACATTCCCTTCCTACTGAGTGCCACACTGTCTGTGTTCCCTTCCTACTGAGTGTCACACCATCTACATTCCCTTCTTACTGAATGCCACACTGTTTGTGTTCCCTTCCTACTGAGTGTCATACCATCAGCAATGCCTTCCTACTGAGTGTCACCCCATCAACAATGCCGTCCTACAGAGTGTCACACCATCAGCAAGGCTGTCCTACTGTGCTAAATCTCTTGCTTGAGATGTGCTCAGGTTCTAATACCATCCCTTCAAAAAGCAGCTGCCACCAGACAGGTTCAAAGACAACCCCATGAGCAGTGTCGTAAGTGAGGGACATGGAGAAGTGAAGCCACATGTGCAATTGCAAGCTTGGATGCTGAATATGATCTGCCAGTTGTGTACGATGAATCTATGGTCTCCAAGTTTTATAGCCGTTAATGTGAAGCAGTGCTAGGGAATGCTAGTGCTTTCATATTTATGAATGACTTGAAATAGACAAGTAGATACAATACACAAATGCATGTGTTTCTTGTGTAACCATCTGTTTCCAACAGTTTGGAAGAGTGAACCTGAACCCTTGGAGGCAGGAGAGTATCACTAGGATTCTCCTACAGGAAGTGTCTCATTAAGTGCTTGTCACACTAACTTACTTGTCCCAGAACAGAATGGGATGGTGAGGAGCAGAATCCACACAGCTCTGTTCTGGGTAACAGATCTGTCTTCAGGCCTCTGAGTTTTCAACACTCTGGCAGAAAAGTTGTTTCCATTTTTAATAGACTTAAAACTGTCTTGGGTAGACAAGAACTACCTTGGTTTTAATTTTAAATAATATCAGTTGCAAACTGGGGCTGGAGAAATGATGGCTCAGCAATTCAGAGTGTCTACTGCTCTTACAGCATCCATATTGGGGGGCTTACAAGAGCCTGCAACTCTAGCTCCAGGGGGTCTGATGCCCTCCTCTGACCTCCACAGGCACCCACACTCACGTGCCCATACACACACACACAGACACATAACTAAAAATAAAAAATAAATCTGAAAAAGATCTCAAGAAAGAAAACAACAATAACCATTGGAATTCTCATCGCTAAGAACAGGCTCTATTTCTAATAGTGACAAGCTCGCCTTGCACACTCTTTTAGAAGACTTTTTGAACACTTGAGAAGGCTACCTTCCACAGGTATAATAAAATAGGAGCAGAATGTAACATCAAGAACACAAGGCAGAGATGTAGACCTGGACTTTTATTTGTTTTCAGTTTGAAGACACTTTCAAGACTGCTTGTCTTCATCTCTCAGATAGATAGAGGGAGTAAAACACTCATGAGGGAATAAGCCTGATGAGAAGAATAATCAAATGAAGATAATCAAAGATTTTTAACTGTATAACCCAGCAAACCCCTAAAATAAAGAAGGGAGAAATTAGCACAAGCATTTAAATAATAATCCTAAATATAAACAATCCTAACTCCTCAGTTTACAAACATGAATTTAGTGGATTTAAAACAGTCCCAGGACCCAGTAGGCTGGGGAAAGAGGAGGTCCATCTACCATCTCTTTCCTCCTGCAATCTGTGAGTTTGAGGCCAGCCTGAATTACATAAAATGAGAGTGCTGTCAAACAAATAAACACAGAAAGCCAAGGCTAATTGTGTTCTCTGTGCAAGGAATGTACCTCACTGGCAAAGACATAAGCAGACAGGAAGTCAAAAGAGAGAAACGCCATCCCAAGCAAAGACAATGAGAAAGCAAGCAGCTGTAACTAAATTCATAAGTGATACAGCAAACTGTAAGCCAAAAAGAGTCATATTTTTTTTAAAAAGTCACTGAAAACTGATAAAGGGAACAATCCATCAAGATGATGTGGTGTGTGTGTGTGTGTGTGTGTGTGTTTGTGTGTGTGTATGATGCTGTTGTGGTCAATATAAAAACAGTGCTACTGGGACCAACAGTGAATAACTTGCAAAATTCTTATTTCCCTTCTTCCTTACATGTCTAGCAAAATTTTCTTGTATGCCAAAAACCTGAAATGATACAAGGTACAAGATTATTAAGGAGTCGCAGTTTTGTACTAGAAAAGAACCAAGTTTGTGGTGGGTCCTGTGTAGCTGTTTTCTTCCACTGAGATCCATCTATTTCAGTTTTCAAGTCACTCTCTATCCTCGTTGGTAAGTCACGCCACCTCCTGTACTTTCCACTACATGTCCAAGACGGTAGGTGAGTTTCCTCCAGCGTTGACATGTCTAAACTCCACAGAGTCTCTTGTAATCCTCTCTCTCTTGGCCCTTCATCAGGCCTCTGCACAGTTTTGGGGAGTGTGCCCCATGGTCATTCTAGAGTCCCTCCTCCACATAACTTCTGCTGAGTCAGCCAGCCCAAATGCCAAACCCTGATGTCTCAGCTCAGCAGCATTACCATACTGTATAGTTCTGCCTCCCAGTGCCTCCATAGCCTGAACACCAGGCTGTCTCCAGGTCTTTCCAGAATCCACATCTTGTACTGCGTGATGTCTAGCACACACACACACCCAGACCCTTTGGTTCACATGTTCTCATGAGTTTTATAGCTTTTCTTAACTGGAAGGAGAGACCAAAGATGGGTTCTGAGCTGAAGCAGAGATCTAGACCTAGACTCCTGCAGCATCTTCCTTCTGCCTCCATTTGATCTGCTTCCCACCATCACAGTTCACCCTCAGAGTATCAGGGAGAGCCACCCTGGTAGAGGGTGTGAAGATACCGCCACCGCTCAAAACCTTCCCTCAGCCTTCCAGAGGGAATGCTCTCCAGCCTTTATCTGACCTGCCCACTGCCTTAGTCGTCAGCAGTGCTGACTTTAACCTGTCCCTTGTTTTCGGGGTTTTGTCTTTCTTTTCCTGTTAAGATGCATCTCTCCTTTGCCTTATACACAAGCCGGGGTTCCTGGCCCTGCTCCCACTGCACTTTCTTCCTCGTTTTCTGTTCTCCTCTTCTCATTGCTTTGGACTTTTCATTTCCAGCCCCACGCCCTCTGTGTGAGACCCACCAAGTAATGCTTTCCAAACACGTACTTCACATTGCAATCAAGACCTTCTCTGCCCTTCTCTCATGAAACCTGCCAAGCACCTGCACATAGACTCCTTGTCATATTTACCTGCTGGCCACTTGCTTCTCATGCCTGGAGGCAGGTGTGCATCATCAAGGTGTAGCCTCTTGGATTCTGGTCACTTTAGAACACTTGCCTGGAAAAGACCATGTCCTGAACAGTCTTAGTATAAAGCTGGGAGAATAAAGGCTCCCCGCCTTAATATACATTCTAACAAGAAGTTAGAAGGGGAGCTCCAAGTCCCCACCCCTAACTGAGGACCTGTGAACAGTTGATGGAGAAAGAGACAGAGTTAGTTTTCAGAGAGGCTGTCCTTTCTGATAGGGGGACCAAGCTCCAGTGATGGCCACACACCTAAGTACAGCACAGCACAGTCAAATCTATGTGTTCTTAACAAGGAGAAGATGACCCAAAGTCGGGGGTATAGAGAGGTGACTGAATCTGGAGTTGAGCATGGAGGAGATGAATATGGTCAAAATGCATTATATGGAATTTTCTAAGATTTAATAAAAATGTTTTTAAAAAAATAAAGGCTTAATCAAAAACATTAATTTTATAAAACAATAATCAATACAGATTTTGAGTATTCTATATGCTTATTGGATAATACATCCAACACTTAAATCTATAATAATCTTTATAATTATCCATTATATCACTCACAATGAGATTTAAATTATGTTCTTAAAATTACTATTATGGAATTAATCACAAAAGATCACTTTTTCATCTTGCAAAAATTACACTTTGTATTTTCCTTTGTTCTAAATAGATTACAAAGACTCTAACTCATTTTACCGAACAATTGTTGAAATTAAGATAAAATAGCTGATGTCATCAACTGTGACAGAATTCAATCAGCAAAATCCCTGGGGCTTTTCAAGGCTTACACTGTTTAACTCATTCACTTTCACCTAAAATCCATGGGGCTTTGCAAGGCTTACACCATTTTACCAGTTCTCTTTGACCTGCACAAGTTCTTTTTCTTTTTCAATTCATCAAAACCATCTACTTCTGATACTTTTGAGCAAAGTCACACAATTATGCAAATCTTTTTAAAGCATCCCATGATCCCCCTGGTTAGAAGGTGATGGGGAAGTGTCCTTCCTGCCAGTGGCTCTTCGTACCTTGCTAAACCTCCAGTGAGTTCTTTCTTCCTTTGGTTTTAATTGATTTGCCTAATGGTGCAAAACTTGCTCTTAGCTGTAGGTCCTTTGGACAGATGTGACAGTGGCCCTGGCAGGTATGGGACTTTGTCTTCCCTCTCTCTGCCCCAAAGCCAGTGACTGTGTGGTGATCTCTGTTTCCCCAGAGATCAGTTCACTGTGCCCTGAGCACTCACAAACCCAGAGTAGTGGTAGCTGCCTGCTAGTGCCCATCTACAGATGCTTGAATTCCTTCTTTGGCTTTCTAGCCCCCCAACCCCTACCTGTGTAATGATCTCCCTGCACTGCTTTGTGGATAGAGACAGATATATAGCAAGAAAGATGACTGATCCATCGGTAGATAAGGAAGGGAAAGGACAGGCATGGATAAGAGAGAGAGATGAGGAAAGGGAGCCATGCAAATGCTCAGTGTGGTGCCCAACTAGGGGTCTCCACAGCAAACCCTGACTCAATGGCTAGTGTCATGCTAGAATCAAGGTGCATGAATACTTCTGTGACCCTACCCTGTCTCAAGCTCCACTTTGGCCAGTGTCCTAGCTGCCACCATGCACTTCTCTTTGGGAGTCCCTGGCAACCTGCTTGGCCTTAGTGTAAAGACTCTTTGCCACTCTTACCACACAACTGCTGACTTCTTAAGTGAAGGAAGAGACATGCAAGGAGATAACTTCAAATTTATTAAGAAATTCATTCTGTTTACATGGGAATGTCTTGTCTTCTTCAGCAACAATTTCTACTTCAGGCCCCTGGCTTCTTTCCCAGTTACCTCTCCCAAATACAGGGGAAGTGACTTTTTGGTTGAAGACCCAGAGATTCCTTTTTCTCTTTTTCTCTCTGCTTTGGTTAGAAATCTGTGTGAAATGAGCAATGTTCTCTGATCGTTTGTATTGAAAGTGTCTGTGGGCAGAAGGCTGATGTTTGTAGTTCATCAAATATTTGGGGGCAGAATTCAAGGCTGATGAACAGGGCTTTCTTCCCAGGGATGGGGACTACTGTGTGTAAATGGCCTATTGCTCATGGAGGATGCTATTTTGTCTGCCATCACATTTACTTTCACTGTAGTTCTTAACCCGTCTCACGTGTTGGGCAGGGACAACACCCACCCACTCTCTGAAACCCTAATAGCAGCCAGTAGTGCCATTGAGTGGTTCACCCTGCCTGCACCCAGGTCTCAATCCCCACATTTATTTCTGTTAATGTCACTCAAAAAGGTCATAAAGGTTCTGAACCTTTTCAAGAGAGAAATGAGTGGCTCTCTTTTTGGACAGGTGACGATAAACCTCCTCTCATGGAATCCTCATGTGAAAATGTAATACACCACCATGTTTCTCAGATCTGCAGTGCTCACATGGGAGTATCCAATGCTCACATGGTAGCATGCAGTGCTCACATGGTAGCATGCAGTGCTCACATGGTAGCATGCAGAACCTTCACCTTTGATCCTGGAAGCATCAGAAGGAAAGTGACTGGCTCCCCAAGTCTGCTCCAGGGTGGTGAATAGCATCAGTGACACAAAACCTTTCAATTTTTTCCTGGGCTATTTACCTTGTCTTGAAAATGTTGTATGTGAGTTGCTATGGAAATCGTAAAATGCTATAATTTATCTTTTACTGGAAATTTCTAATTAATTACTTGAATTCTACCCATATCACATCCTCAGAAAAACCCATGATACCCCATGAGAATGAAGCAAAGTAACAGGATAAAATTTTCTCGTCTGTGAAGTTACTTTTGTCACAGTTTTGCTCTGTGTGTCAGCTACAAATGGACATGATGTGCCGGAAACCTTCCTGACAAAGGAAAATTGTTCTGTGTTCTGACAGCTGATAAGTCTAAGGTGAAGGCACCAGTAGGCTTGGTGTCTGGCAAGAGCTTCCTGCCGAGCTCCACAAGGCAGGAGAGCAGCTCTGTGCTCTCTCTTACCTGCCACAGGGGTGCAAATGACATCACTCAGGACAATCACAAGCCCCTCCCCCAACACTGTCACATTGAGAGGAGGATTCTCTCCCATCTCTGCCAACTGTGTTTCTTTTCAGACACATAGCAGGGCTCCTCAACTTTCCATCCCAGAAGGAGCCCATGCGGTCCCATCCCTGGGAACAGCTAATGACCATGGATGTTTCTGTGGGAGACAATGCCATGTTCTCTGATGGTGTAGCCATGGGGGGCTAGGTGGGAAGAAGAAAGATTTCAGAGAGAAGAAAATGGATAGCAGAGGGTAATAGAGGGGTGAATATAATCACAATACATTGTATATATGCATGGAACTGTCCAGGTGATAAATAAAAAAGAAAGCAAAGCATTTAAAATCTACAAAATTGATGTTTAAATACATCATTGAAAAGCTCCACTGAAAGTCAATGCTGAGGAGTTGTAACTGAATTACAAAATAGCTGTAAGTGTATAAAACCAGAGTGAATTTTCAAGGATTTTGAAAGCTTTTGAACGACATAATGAACTGAATAATGTTAATCAGAAATTGCATAGCATACAGATACAAAAATTTAAGCAAATAAAGGGGAAAATAAGTCCTGTCATACAAATGTTTCTCAAACCCAATGTTACTGAAACTCAAGACTTTGTTAATAAGTGAAAGAAATCAGATCAAATTACCAGCAATTCTGGATTCTTCTTTTTCTGCTGCACACTAAATTTTGATTTCTGTGTTTCCTTTTATTATTTTCTGGTAGTAACAGAGTAGTGACACTCACTACCGTTTTCACACTTTTCTCAGAATAATGGTTACTATAATTGCTTTTCCCTGGCTATTCAGTAGCTGATAAAATGCAAGAATGCCCAGAATTTATGATTTTGATAACCAAAATAGCTTTAAACATATGCAATAAAAAATGCATGTATTAAAAATAAATGTGTGAAAATTCAGGTTAAATTTAATTTATAATTTGAAGTAAATCATTGCCAGTGTTAGAGCAAGAACTACCACATGGACCTGGTGAGGGCTAAGCAGTTAAGAAAGGCCATTTGCTGCTCTTGCAGAGGACCAGTGCTTGGTACTCATAACCCACACGATGGCTCACAACCCTCCTCGGTGCTAGTCCAGGGCATCTGATACCCTCCTCTGGTCACTGTGGGGGCCAGCCTCATGTGGTGCCCCTACATATGTGTAGACAAAACACACAAAATAAAAATAAAGAAATCGTTACAAAGAACTATCAGGAAGGTTTTCCTAGTTTTATTTCCACTGCTGTGACAAAATTCCCCGAAAAACAAGCAAAACGTGGAAAGAAAACGTTCACTTGGCTTACAATGTCAAGTTATAGTCCATCACTTTGGAGGAGCTAAGGCAAGAATTCAAGCAGCTTGTCAATTCACACCCACGGTCAAGAGCAAAAACTGTGAATGCATCTTGGTACCTCTCATCCAGCTCTCTCCTCTCTTACACGGCTCTGGACCTCTGCTTAGGGAATGATGCCACCCTCAAAGGGCTGGGTCTCCCTGTGTCAATGGAAAGCTGAGGGTATGCTGAAGATAATCCAATTCACTTTAGTAAAATTTAGTAAACCCCAGAAAGAAGTCAATTTGTGGCAGCTTTTGAGATTTCATATGGATTTCATGGTAGCATTAGCTGTGGTTTGCTTTTGGTAGGCAGCCTGCCATTCTTTTATCATATATACCACCTTTGTTTCTATGTGCACAAGAGGTGTGTATGTGTCTGTGTGTGTGTGTGTGTGTGTGTATGTCTGTGTGTGTCTGCGTGTCTGTGTGTGTGTGTGCATGTGAGTTGGATTTCTTTTGTTACAATAAAACAGCCAATAAAGACAGCCTAAAGGGAAAAAGGTTCATTTAACCTCTGACTTCTGGCATCAGAGGCTCCACAGTTTGAGACCATGGTGAAGCAGAACCATTAAGGCAGAAAGCAAAACTGTGCCTCACAGTAACTAAAAAAGCCAAATGAGACAGGGAGGAGACGGCAGGAGTCAGGTACAAAACAAACCCTCTAGAGGCTGCTGTCTTCCAAGGATCGTACCCCTTCAGTTGGGTCCCACCCCTAAGTTTCCATCACTTCTCAATAAGCTGCCAAATTATGAATCCTTCAATAATAATTTACTGATGGGGTCAGAGTCTCAGTGTCAAATCACAGCCCCAGAGAATTTCTTCTGAACATTGCTGCATTGGAAATGAAGCCTTGAACATGTGAGTCTTTGGAACACATTTCCGATCAAATGTCAAATGTTGTAGGCAGCCAACTTTATACAAACAGCATTCTGGCTTACTTAAATGAGTACCGGTACACACACAGCTTTGCACACGTAGACATGGGCATAAGAGACAAATAATAAGATTGCCAAGGCAGAGTATTTTGTCATAGTATCATTTTTGTTGCGTGATGAACATTCATGTGGTTTGAAATGCCGTATTGTGGGCTGTTCTGAACAGTCTCTGCTGTCCCCAGCCTTCTCTTGTTTATTTGAGGCTCCCCTCCTGGATGAGGGTTCAGTGAGGAAGCCCCTAAGTGCCCCCTGGGTGGCAGGAAACTTTCTGTCTAGTGGTGTCTCCCTATGGCCACCTGGGGTCAAAGGTCAGAGGACACACAGGAAATGAAAATTAAGAACACTGAACATCACCTTGGTAGGCTTCCTGCCATCGTTCCTAATTATTAATTTAGAACAAATGCTGTATTTCCTAGGTATATTTTGTAACCAGAATGTAATGTCTGAATATTCATTTATCTCCTTAAAGAAAACTGTGTGTTCATTAAACCGTCTTTTCTGAAGTGCATCAATTTGTTCTCATCCAAAACTAAAGAATCATGAAACCACCCGGCCCCAGGTTTTGAAAACACCATAGAAGAAGGAGTAGAAAGATTGTAGGAGCCAGAGGATGGGGAGAAGGGCTGTGACTTTGTCTTATGGATGTGATGTGGCCATTGTACTCACAACAGCGCAGCAGCCCTAGTCACCTGCACAAGGATGGGACTGACAGCATTCTTCCAGGAACGCACCCGAGCTTTGAGAATCCCTACCACTTGCTGTGAGCCTGTGCGTGGTGAATGGTTGTAGAGGGAAGGTATCATTTCCTTCAGCAGTATACCCACTGAGAAGTTACCCATGCTCCAGTAAATAACTTCTCATCAAGACTCAAGCAGATGCCATGAAAAAAACCTCAGTGAGCCACTACAAAATGCTTGAAAGGAGGTGAAGGAATGGTAGAAAAGAAGGTTTTCAGTGCCAGAGAGAGGAGTGGAAAGCAAAATGACCACAATTCAGAATATATGAGAGGGTTGGGGATTTAGCTCAGTGGTAGAGCGCTTGCCTAGCAAGCGCAAGGCCCTGAGTTCGATCCTCAGCTAAAAAAAAAAAAAAAAACAGAATATATGAGATTGTCAGAGTGAAGGAAAAGGAATCATGGCAGTATGAAGGTGCAGAGAACACACCCGAAGGAAAGCTGTCTACAAGTGTTGGATTCTCGAGTTTGTGAAGAATGTTCACCCTGTGAACTCAGTATTCAGGTGCTCCACACTCACAGTGCGAAGCTTGGCTATCAGTCACTTCTTATCCCCTACCACATGCTGGGCCTTCCACAACCCAGACCCAAGAAGGGGGTTGCCTCCTCCCAGCTTTCAATGATGGATACCATCTTAGTGTTTTCTTGACCATGGCAACTCTTATAAAGAAGAACATTTAATTGAGGCTGGCTTACATTAGTTGATAATTTCAGTCCATTATCATCATGGTGCGATGAGGTGGCGTGCAGGCAGACATGGTACTCAAGAAGTAGCCAAGTGTCCTACATCTCTGTGCAGGCAATGAGACGTAAATTGTGACACTGGGTGTAGCTTAAGTATATATGAGACCTCAAGGCCCACCCCCACAATGACACACTTCCTCCAACAAGCCCATACCTACAGCAACAAAGCCATGCTTCCTAATAGTGCCACTCCCTTTGGGGGCCATTTTCTTTCAAACCACCACAGACACTATTTGGGATGCAGCTATGAAAATGATGGGTGCATATTGATAAAATTCTTGGTGAAAATGTGGTTTTGAGAGTTTAACTTACTTTGTATGCATCTTCAATGAATGAAAGTTCATTTTAAATATTGTAACTAGGAATCACTTTGTGTCACCTAGAATTCGATTTTGTTTATATTTTCCCTTGTCTGTTAAAATATCAATACACTCCTGGGACCTATTTACAAATTACTCTCAGAAATTACGCTAACCCTTGTAGTTTGTTTACTATTTATTTCTTATCATATGTTGCTTAATTTAAACTTTTATAATTACTGTTTTTCTAAAAGTAATATCAAGATCAAACCTTCTATGGGGAAAGTATTATGTAAATATAAGCATATTATATGTTCTCTCATCAAAGCATCTATCTTTGGATGCTGCCAGCTACCTAAGGGGCTGACAATTATTTGTTTTCATGAGCATTGTTGCTGAGGACACACGGTCCATCACATTTGGGAACTACATCTATCCCATAAAATCTGAACACTGTCTTCAACAATCCAAAGGTTTGAGTATCTTTAGAATTTTCCACAATTATTTTCATACTGATGTCAAAAGGTCAACTTTTAAAATTCATAAGATCCTTTAATATAAGCCCTATTATTACATTTTAAGTTAATCCTTGCTCTATAGAAGGCCATTTTCATATTTTCTTTAATAAGCTACTTTAATAAAGTTATTGTTTTAGCTTTTAGCTGAGTCACTCAGATAGCCTGGGTATTTAACTGGGTAATCTGAAAATAATGATAGTTCAAATTTCCTCATTCCAGTGTTATTGGAAATAGAAGACCCTTCATGCACACTAAACTCTAAAGCTGTTGCAGAGTGAGCGTTTGTAATCAGACAGGTGCTGGTGACCCGCATGCCAGGTCTCTGAGAAGAAGCGCAGGTAGGGAGCAACTGTATTTTCTTCAGTTGTAACATGTGACACAGGCCTCAGGCATGGTTTGGGGGAGGCAGCTGATGCATGAGATCAGTAATGACTGGTTAGTGGGGCAAGTGATGGATTCAATGACGACGTTACTTGTGGGGCAGGAAGTGTCTGACCTATGAATGATGCTCTGGAGCTCAGGAGTTTATGGGAATTGTTAGCTTATTTCCTTATTCTGATAAAATGTCAATCATTTCACAGGAATAAAAGGAAGTACATACAACCCTTATGTGTCCTTACTATTATAATCATTCCTAGAGATTGGTAAGCAATAATCTTTAATAACCATGTGCTAAGAAAATCTTGACACTGGCCTATGATTAGGAGACGAACACCGATCCCTTGTTTTAGCTTCTGTTAAGACCACTGGACCCTCTGGAACTGTGCTCTGAGCTGTCACAGGCCCTGAACAGTCATCTTCAGTTGTTGGTCAGCTTCCCACTCAATTCTGTCCTCTAGAATTATCTCACAAATCCACAAGCCAATCTCTGCCGGGCTCCTGCTTGCTTAAAGAACCTCTTCTTCCCCTCTTCTTAACTTCTCATCTCTACTGATGTCAGCTCTCTGCTGGGCTTCAGGAGGAAGCGCAGGAGGACACTGACTTCCCTGTGTGGAATCTATAGCCAGGGAGCACTGAGCTGGGCTGGAGCCCACGTCATCATCAATGCCTGGCAGCCTGAGCTGAAAAGCTTCTTGTAACACCTTTGCCACTCTGAGACTGGGTCAGCAGAGGACATGACAGAGAAGAGTCCTTTCCTAGCTAGCAGCTCCCTGCTCTAGTATAGACATGAAACTCATCACCAAGCATACAGCTCAGTCTTGTGAGCCCACAATGAACTCACCTCAATGCCCCTCTCGGGGGCCCAAGCATCCTGCCTGCCAATGGCCAGCTCACCCCAGACACACCTAAGGAATTACCACAGTATCTGCCTGTGAGGTGAAAACTGGACAGTCACGAAGTCTGAACCCGAGCTTTGAAAGCTTTGGGGGAAAATGATGCATCTGAAAGGAATGAATACAAATTCCCATGGCTCTGTGGAAACAGACTTGGTGGGAAAGCTACAAGGACTGGCTTTTGTTCACAGTGATCTCAGCTTCAAAGGGCATCCAGATGGGTCCACCACCAGAGCACTCTTACAGCCCAAGATAGCCAAACAGCAGGATGCCCTCACTTCCCTGCTGTACAGTGGCTCTGGGGACAAGTGTGACCCCTTCCCCTAACTTGGGAATCCTGCCAGGCGTGTCCCAGAAATAGCATTTGTGCTGAAGGAAATGCCTCCAACTTCCTCCTCCAGTTTGGACTGATACTTCTGCCATAGACATGGCACACAATTATGGTTCATAGATAGTAGGTGTGTACATGTGTTTAAGTTGGAAAAGAAGCTCCTCATTGTATGCAAATGGTTTGATGCAAGAATGCACTTTAAATACTCTTACCACACAAAACGAAAGAACTCTGCATTCATTTTCTTGGCTGCAGTAATCTTCACTGTGTGTGCTGTTATGTAGCATTAAGTATCACCCAACCTCACATTGTTCCATCTTGAGTTGCAATGAACTGGTAAGGATGGGAGCCTTTTCAACTTTACGTTGTTTCAACAGTTGGCAGAAGATTAGGCAGGAATTTGAAATATGGTTGCTCTCTATTTTAGAACCTGCTAAAAATACAATGACTTTCCAACAGCAGCCTTCTGAGGCACTGTAACATCACTGCAACTATACTGTCTCTCTCTACAGCTGGCAGCCCTCCAATGGGAAGCTTGGGCAGCTGGGGCCTTCCCAGGGGTTCTGCTATCTTCTCATGCTCTCCTGGTCTCTGCTCAGTTCACCAGCCCCTGTTCCAAGTTTCCCTTTATGGCAGGGCACATGGCAGAGAGGAACAGGTGTCTACCATCATCCAGATCTTCCTCCTCTGGCACAACACATGTGGATGCATGGCTCTCACAGCCACCAGGAGAATGCTGACAGGGAGATGAACAGCAGGGTCTGTCATGGCGCAATCAGAGGCAGGAGTGGAAAACTCTGTAGGAAGCACCTCACCAAGGATTCTGTAACCAGTTCAGGCCGAGTTTCAAGGATCAATGTTTTGTGTGTGTGTGTGTCCACATAGATATGCAAATATACACTTATACACCATTAAGTACATGCACGTTAGCAGACATCCCGTTTCTATTATTCTCTTTTCCCTTCATAGATTTATTTTGCTTGGAGATCACAAGATAGAATTATCAAAAAGTTTCTCAAAGCATTTGAGGTATTTAAAAACACACAGGCAGGCCAGGCGGTGGTGGCACATGCCTTTAATCCCAGCACCTGGAAGGCAGAGCCCAGTGGATCTCTTTGAGTTCAAGGCCAGCCTGGTCTACAGAGTGAGATCTAGGACAGGCACCAAAACTACACAGAGAAACTCTGTCTCAGGAAAAAAAACACAGGCAGATGTATAATGTAAGGAACAGGATCGAAAACCCACAGCAGGGACAACTGCTCACCTCTGTCCTGAGGCTGGGAGAGGAGCCTTGCAATGTGCTATGGAGGAGGAGCTGGCGTTACTCAGAGGACAGCAGGTTAAGGACTGAGGACTGACTCACTGCTCTCCACCACTTCCCCCCATCCTCTCGAAAGCCTTTCCTCCAGATCAGCTGAGGCTGCGATGTTGGCGAGGCTCTCTTTCCTCACAGAAGTACTACAGTCACCAATCTCTTCCCTTCCAGGAAAAGACAGAGGATCCATTGAGATGATGGCTGTCCACGGTGCCTTGACATTTCTCTTGCTGTCAATCCATGTCTACCATCTCCCTGTCTGTCCTATTACTATAGGTACTTGAGGCTGAAGGCAGGAGCCTGGCAATAGGATTTAAACCAAAAGAATCCATTGCGGGGATAAAGTCCAAGCCTGGAAGGAGAGCTTCACCACTCACCCTCGATCAAGCAACCAGGTGATATGGACAAAGGGTGAGGTGCAATTAGGGCACAGCTGAGTCTTCTTAACCCAATAGGGTGGTTAAGAAGGCTGGTGGTTGTCGGCCCTACGAGTTGGAAGCACAATGAGGAGCCAGGGTCACGGAGTATGAAGCCAGTTCTGCCTTTCCCAGTGGGCCATTGGGCAGTCAGTTCCTCAGAGGGAGGCAGCGACCAAGGCTGGAGAAAGATTTTCCCAACTACTGCTAACAGCTCATCCCTGGTGGCAGGATGTTGCCTTCTGTCTACTCCATATGCTCAGTTCTCAGGTAGCCAGAGTGAAAGAATTCAAGGGTGGAGTGTGTGGATACAGTTCTGATCACAGGAAACTCAGCCACCATTTGCCTCTCCATCTATACTGACCTGAGTTCGGCCCTTGGGTCACAGCACAGAACACTGATACAAAACTGCTCATAAGCACTTGCCCACATACTCTGCTTTGTTTTAACCAGGTGGACTTTGCTGTCTTACCAGAGGCTGTCCTTTAGAATACAGTCCATGGTACCATTCTCCAAGGCTACAGATTGGACTACCTGTCCTCATCTTCAGCATTTCAGTCTTAGACATCAGAAAACACCTGAGAGAGAGGATTAGTGATGTGGCCCAGTTACCTACCACATAGGAAGTCATAGCTTTGATCCCTAGAACTAAATAAATTGAACACCATGATGCACAGCTGTAATCAAAGCACTTGAGAGGTAGAAGCACAGGACTCAGAAGTTCAAAGTTATCCTTGGCCATATGAGTTCAAGGCCAACTTGGGATACATGAGAAAGAGAGGAAGAGGATGGGGGAATGAAAGAAGAGTAGAGGGAGGAAGGAGGGACAGATCCATGATGCTGTCAGTGACCCTGTAGGGCTGGCATTCCTCACAGAGCTGGTGTGTTGCTTAACGTGGGACTCAGGGCTTACTTCTCTACTCTGTTCTTGTCTCACCATCGAAAGCAAAGCTTCTTAGAGACAAATGTCATTTGTGTATCTGGGCCTCTGCATTTTTTTAGTGAGAGTCCACTCTATTCCACAATCTTTTTACCCAGTGTTTGATTTTTAGGGCGTCTATCCAGGCTTGGTTAAAACCCTCACCTCTCACCTTTATCTTCTCTATCTACCAGGAAATCGCAGCGGTCTTGTTCTCAGAACCTTGTGTATTATACTCAATGAACCACAGAAGGTGGGACCTTGATAACACCAATGAGCCCTTTCAAAGGGTTCTGGGAATATGTAAAACCGAAGGTAGAAGGCAGAGCTCTCCCCCTGGGGTTAAGTCTTTAAATACTACTGTGAGAATCAATGACTATGAATCTGCAGACTAGCTTGAGTCTTGATGTGCATGGGACAAGAATTTAATGTCACAGAGAACTGTGTGGCACAGGGGACTGTCTACGATGCTTAGCTAGCTGCAGGTCCTGCCAACTCCAACTCCACATGTCACTTGAAAAAAATAAATCTACCATGAATTTGCTAACAAACAAATAAACAAATGGCTGGAATTTTAGTCATTTTCTCCATAAGGCACACCCATGCTATCTGAGAACGGTTTTTGCACGAAAGCTTTAGCAATGACAAACAATTTATTTGAGCTTCGGTTACATGGAGAAGCTAAGTGCTGCAGACCACCTCAGCTTGTGTTTGTCGTATGAATGTGTCTTGCTGTGTTTTTCTGAATAGGTTTGTTTTTTTTTTTTTTTTTTTCAGTCTTGAAAAGCTGTTTCTTCAATGCTCTTGGCTTCTGTGTGAAAATCCGAGCGGCCTGAGAACTCGAAGTGAGTTGATAAAAGTTGTTAAAAAGCCTTGCAAAAGGACTCTTATTCGACCTGCCTCTTTTGTCTGGTACCTGAATCTGATCCTGCAACACGGAAGGGCATGTAAGGAGATGGCATACCTCTGACCAGGTCTTCCCAGGCCTGTCTGGAGGAGACTGTGGGACAACCACCCTCCCACACTCAGATCCTTAATTGCTCCCATGGTTTCATCAAAGTTATCAGAAGATGAAACTCCTTACCTTCCAAGGAACTGCCCAGGTTCCATGAAGTTAACTGACTTATCCATAATATTAAATATTAACCCAATGTCAAAACAATCACCCTCTACCCAATGTATACCAAAGTCTCTTCTAGAATCAACTTTAGTTATCTGTCCCTAATGATGGTTTTAGATTCATCCAGCTGACAGGAGACCTTTGAAATCCAAGAATACCAAGAAATATTCTTCTCCTTTATATCAGAATTCAACATGCAATTTGCATATATACCAGATGATTGAAAATCCTACCAAAGCAGATCAATGGGTTTCAGAAATTCAAAGAACCAAAAGAAAAAATATGTATAAATGTATACATATTTGAGCTGTAGGTTTAGAAAATAGTTTATGTTACAAAATGTAATATTTTAAAGGTGCCCATCTGCTTCCTCCATGATCTCAGAAGGAATAAAACAGGCAAAGTAATCAATATAATAAAATACATGTCAGACAAAGAGACTTCTCTGACGAGAGCTGGAAGGTGACTAAGGGGTCATGGCGAGGACATCCCAACTTGCCCAAGTCTGGGCAGAGCACTCCCTGAAATAGGAGTGCCAAGCGTCTGCTGTACAGTGGGGGCTGAACATGGGGGGGGGCAGGTGTGCTGGGCACTGATTTTCTTACCCACCCAAAGGTGATGTGGACACAGGAATGTCCGTATCTTCCACTGGCGACAGCTCCTCCCAACGTGTTTCTCTCCTGCCCACAGGAGTGGTTGTTGTTGTAGAAATCTGTCTTCCTATCACTGCTATATTGACATCGGAGAGCTGTGATTATGCCCAAGAGACCCTCTCAAGACAGGTGCCACGAACGTTTCTTTCTGTGACGGGAGATGGCACGCAAGACTCTTGAAGTACAAATAGCTCCTTCTCTTTGCAGAGATACACACCATGCGAACAGTTCTGGGGAGAGGAAACTCTGTTTTAGTTTTCTCGCTGTTGAAGTAATAAAATACCCTGAGAAGCAATTTAAGGGAGAAAGGGGTTACTTCAGCTTAGAGTTCCAGGTTACAAGTCCTTCACAACCCAGCCAGGGAGTAGAGGTGCTAGGAACTTGAAACAGTTCCATTATATCCAGGCAAGAGCAGAGAACAACAAAGTAACCCAGCATGCTTGTCTCCTGCTTAGTTTCTCCATTCCTGGACAATCCAGGACCCCCTCCAGAGAGTAAAGCCACTCCCAGTGAATATGGCTTCCTACTTCCTACTACACCGTGGAGATAACCCTCCCACAAAGATGTGCCCAAGGGCCAACCTGATCTCCACAACTCCCCTCCCACATGATTCTAGATTGTATCAGTGTGACCAGTAACCCCACCACCACCCTCTCCTTCAGTAGAATAGCTTCCTCTCCCTTATCCACATTCCTGTAACTCCTCTCACCTTTTAAATAATTCCAATAAACCCACTGCGTCATCAAATTAGACCTGGGGGGAGGTTTGCTTTGTCTGTCACCAATCTGTCTGGGCGAATAGATACACACTCACAGGAAAAGTCATGCAACACTTATCTCATGTCCTCAAGCTCCTGGGAGTGACATCCATCAGACAGACCTGGTTTATTAGTTACAATTCTGACCATAGAGTATTGGCCTTGGGCCAGCTACTTGAACTCCTTAGCATTTAAAACAACTTTTGTGACACATTCTCTGCCCTGCTCAGCATGATAAAAGGATGCCTGTACCAGATTGTCCTTCCTCCTGCTTCCAACATGCCTCCCTAGCCTCATCCTGGGGCCCCCACCTCTCTCCTGAGAGGGTTACTTGTGCCACCCATCTCTTTCCTCACACTCCCGATGCCCACAGCCTCTGCTGCACTGTCTCCTCACACTCCAGATGCCCACGGCCTCTTCCTCACTCTCTCCTCACACTCCTGATGCCCACGGCCTCTTCCTCACTCTCTCCTCACACTCCTGATGCCCACGGCCTCTGCTGCACTCTTTTTGCTTCCCAATATAAGTGAAGCTGCAGAAGTAATTTAATACCTGTTTAGAAAACACAATAACATAAATAGAAAGTTGTTAATTTTGAGGAAACATTTAAATATATTAACTAATAAGACATTATCACTCCAAAAATACAAAAATTAAGTGTGATGGTTTGTCAATTTTTTGCAATTTGAGGTCAAGTATGATTTCTACCTACAGTTTGTGGTCCAGATTAGACCAACTTCAAAGGCTCAGGAGCAGATTCATCAGTGTCTACCGCTCTGGTCCAGAGAAATCCAGATGCTGGTTGTGCATGTTAAACCATGTCTCTCACCTGCACAGTACAGTGTATTTTAGATTCGCTGTACCATGATTATTTAAAGCTTCCGTGAATGACTTGAAGGAATTATTTGGATAATTCCTTCCACCTAGTGCTGAAAATAATGAGATAAATAATTCTTAAATTACCTTGGAGGGCCCTCACAATGTGTGTAAATACGTTACTCCTGCCTTCTTTTCTAACCTGTTGGCATATCTTTTCCCCTGGTTCTCCACTGAACTCTTCTCTCCACCACAGGAGCTGTCAGAACCTGTGATAGTTGATCATCTTTGTTACTGCGACTGGATTTGGAATCACCTGGGAGACACATCTCTGGGTGTGTCTGTGAGGGAGCTTCCAGAGAAGTCTGACTGAGGGAAGACCTGCCCTGAGTCTAATAGGTACTATTCCATGAGCAGGGACCTGGATGTAATAAAAAGAAGGAAGAAAGCTGAGAACCAACATTCATCACTCTCTGCTTCCTGGTTGGAGACACAATGTCACACCACTGGTACCACACTTTTTCAGCAAGATGTGTGTCTACTGGATGAGCAGGACTGTACTCACCATGACCCCAGTTCAGTGTCTTATCCGAGACCTCTGTGCTATTCCCACAGAGCTGCTCTGCTGCACTCTCTCCTCACTCAGAAAGTCAGAGAATCACAATTTCACCTCCCAGCTCTGCCC